>BTPG01000003.1:181381204-181472385 GCA_036245525.1 Semisulcospira habei | reverse complement strand
CAACCTGCAAAGACACTGTAGGGTTCAGGAAACACCACCACAAGGACTGGCTGTCGGCACAGACCTTGAAGAAGATAGAAGCGAGGAAGCAGAAGAAAGCAGCGGTCAACAACAGTCGCACGAGAGCAGCCAAAGTAAGGGCACAGGGGGAATACTCGGAAGCCAACCGCGAGGTGAAGAGGAGTATCAGGGCAGACAAGAGGGCCTACACAGACAGCCTGGCAGCAGAGGCAGAAAAGGCAGCAGGCAGCGGCAACATGAAACAGCTCTACGACATTACCAGAAGATTGTCGGGTAAGTATGGCCATACAGAAAGACCAGTAAAAGACAAAGAAGGCAAGCCTATTGCAGACAGAGCAGACCAACTCGACAGATGGGCCGAGTATTTTGAAGAGTTACTGAACAGACCTAGCCCACCCGACCCCCCCGACATCCAGCCGGCAGAGACCGACCTACCCATCAGCTGTGACAGACCCAGCCGGGAAGAGATCAGAAAAGCAGTGGCATTTTTGAAGAATGGCAAAGCAGCAGGGCCAGATGGCATCCCAGCGGAGTCTCTGAAAGCAGACCTAGAGACAACAGTTGAGATGCTGTACCCACTGTTTGGAAAGATCTGGGAAGAGGAGGTGATGCCAGCTGACTGGAAGGAGGGGTACCTAATCAAGCTTCCCAAGAAAGGCGACCTCAGCAAGTGTTCCAACTACAGAGGAATCACCTTGCTGTCAGTACCAGGAAAGGTCTTCAACAGGATCATCCTAGAGAGAATGAAGAGCTCCGTTGACCCCCAGCTGAGAGACCAGCAAGCAGGATTCAGGAAGAACCGATCATGTACAGACCAGATCGCCACTCTCCGCATCATCGTGGAACAGTCTCTGGAGTGGAGCTCCCCGCTGTACGTCAACTTTGTGGATTATGAGAAAGCATTTGACAGCGTGGACCGAGAGACTCTGTGGAAACTCCTACGACACTACGGTGTACCCACAAAGCTCGTCCGCCTGATCAAGAGCAGCTATGATGGCATGACATGTCGCGTGATCCACGAAGGGCAGTTCACCAGAGAGCTCCAGGTCAGAACTGGTGTCAGGCAGGGGTGTCTGCTGTCTCCATTCCTCTTCCTACTGGCCATAGACTGGGTCATGAAGATGACCACAGAGCACAGACGAAGTGGAATACAGTGGACACTGTGGACACAGCTTGACGACCTCGATTTTGCAGACGACTTGGCATTACTGTCCCACACTCATCAACAAATGCAGAACAAGACCACGAGGCTTGCTGACATCTCGTCCCAAGTGGGCCTCACCATTCACAAACAGAAAACAAAGACAATGAGGCTGAACGCAACCAGGGAAGAACCAGTCTTGCTTGCTGGCACCCCGTTGGAGGAGGTGGAGTCCTTCACCTATCTCGGGAGCATCATAGACAAAAAAGGCGGCACTGATGCAGATGTCAGAGCACGAATCGGTAAAGCCAGAGCAGCCTTTCTCCAGTTGAAAAAAGTGTGGAGTTCCAGAGAGCTGTCACAACACACCAAAGTCCGGATTTTCAACTCCAATGTAAAAGCAGTTCTCCTATATGGAGCAGAGACATGGAGATTGACAAAAACCACAGTCAACAGAGTACAGACCTTCATGAACAGTTGCCTTAGAAGAATTTTGAAAATCCACTGGCCAGAGAAGATCAGCAACGTCAGACTCTGGGAGAGAACAGAGCAGATAACAGCAGAGAATGAAATTGGGCGAAGAAGATGGGGATGGATCGGTCACAGTCTGAGAAAGCCAGCTTCCAGTATCACTAGGCAGGCATTGTCATGGAACCCCCAGGGAAAGAGGAAAAGAGGTAGGCCGAGAAACTCCTGGCGTCGAGACCTCCAAGCAGACATCAAGAGACTGGGAACCACCTGGAGTAGAATTGAAGGAGAAGCACAGGACAGGAGTTGCTGGAGGTCTCTCGTCGACGGCCTATACCCGGGTAGGGGTGACAGGCGTAAGTAAGTAAGTAACAGGCAGCCTCGACCTGGTGGACGCGGAGCTGTATGTGCCCATGCATCCGGCCTCCTGACGGTATCTTCGCTTCGGCTTCTGCAGAGCGGTGCACCAGTTCCGGGCATTCCCCTTCGGATGCCTCCTCAGCCCTTGGGGGTTTCTCCAGGACGATCGACGCGGACGTCACCAGGTTCCGACAGATGGCCTCGAGCCCGACTTCCTTTACTTGGACGGTCTGCCCCTCAGGAACCACGTTGCTAGGAGCGCGGGTCTACGGTGACAAGCCAGTCCTCATGCCCTCACGCAGGCTAGCGCTTCGAGAGTCTCGCACGGGAACCCTCCAGCCAGGGTTGGGCTACCACTTGGGACTCCTGGACGCAAGAGCGGACCGCCTCCCCCTCTATAGGCTCTACTCGCGCTGACCCTGTTGCTTCTGCTCCTCCAAGGGCGCCCACTTTCTGGCAATCTGGCAGCCCTGATCCCAGTGTCTCCTTGGTCCGACCTCGTCTCTAGCTGTGGCTAGATCTGTCCTAGCTAGCGTCGGGGGTTTCCGCTGTCCTCCCCTCCGCCCCCGCTCTCCACCTACACGGACACGAGCCTCGCCAGATGGGCTGCACACTGGCTGCCGGAGTTCAGCACTTCCTCAGGCAGCTGGCCAAGGGACCACGCAAACGGACACGTCTGGCTAGAGTTCAAGGATGCTTGGCTGCCGCTCATCGCTGGGGAGAATCACCTCCGACAACGCGACAGTAGGGACCTACTTACATGACCAGGGCGGGACGCGCTCGCCCTCCCTCTGCATCCCCTTGTACCAGGTCCTCATGGGGCGCCGAGATCAGGACATCGCCCTCAGAGTGCGGCACTTCCTGGGCCTCCGGTTTGTTCTCGTGGACTCCGTCCCGCGTCGCGGCCGTCTTCTTCACATAGATTGGGCCCTGCGCCCTGTCTTCTCCGACTGCTCTGTTCACGTTGGGAGTCTCCAATTGACTCCCTTGCCGCGAGGTGGAACAGACTGCTCACTCTCCTCGTCTCACCCTTCTGGAACCACTGCCCGGGGCAGTAGACACGCTCTCCATCCCTTGGGACGGCCTGCTAGCGTAGCAATTCCGCCTTCTGTCCTGGTACCCAGGTGCTCCAGAAGCTCACGGGCTGCAACACGGTTCTGCTCCTAGGAGCCTCCTGCCCCATGCTCCCGGGTCATGCGGCCCTGGCAGATTCTTACTACCCATGCAGGAACACTGCTTCTACACACGTGGAGGTTGCGCGGCAGGCCCGCACCGCAAGAGGCTTCTCTAGTGCAACGGCGGGAGCTATCGCAGCAGCACACATAGGTCCTACCCGAATCGGCTATGAAGGGATTGGCGGGCCCTCCAGCCCTGGAGCTCCGCCGAGCAGCTCTCCCCCACTGATCTGCGTACTCCTCAGCTGGCCGAGTTCTTCGGTTACTCTTCTTCCAGCAGAGCCGGGCCCCATCGCTATCGGATGTTACCGGGCCATGTATGCAGATACTTATCGCCACTTGAGGACGGCCTGAACCTGGGGCCGGCAAGGACCTCTCTGACTTTTACGCACCCAGATCTGCAGCAGCCAGTCTCCCGCTCGCTGGTCCCACACTAGGACTTGTCCAGGTTGCTGACATGGCTCAACTCGGACCGTTGGAGCCCCCCCCTTGGGCGCGTTATGGACACTTGAACAGGACGACCTGCTTCCTTGTAGCTCGCGCCTCAGTGACCGGAGTGAGCGAGATCGACGCTTTCTCACTGTGGCCCTCCTGCCCCCAGTCCTGGGCCGATGGATCGGTGCAGCTCCTCGCCGACCTGACTTTCCTGGCCATAATCGCCCACCTACCGCCGCACCCCGGGTGCTTACCTTCCACCCGTGCAAGGGGACGGACCAGTCCCGGGAGTCCCGGCAGCAGGACCCTGTCGGGCGTTGAAATCTACCTGCGCAGAGCGAAGCCACTCAGACAAGGGCACTTTCGCCTATTCCTGCCCTTGGCTCCGGGCAGACGTGACATCTCCGTGCAGACGCTCTCCTCCTGGCTATGCTGGGTCATCTGGTCTGCATACAGGACATCTCCCCGAAGGTGCAAGACAATGTGTACCCGGGCGCACGAGGTCAGAGCAGTGGCAGCGAGCATCGCCTTGACCGCAACTGCGCGGTGAGAGACATTGTGGCAGCCGTGGGCTGACAAGCTGAATTTGCCTTCGCCCGCTTTTACCTACGGGACCTATCCGGCCAGCGTGACAACCTGGCCCTGGTGGGGTACATTTCGGCGGCGCAGCACTTCCTACCGGCGCCGCAGGTGCTGTAGGTCACGCTTAGCTGAAATCGTCGGGAGTGGGCGCATGGGGGGGCCTTGATGCCTTAATGCATGGGGGGTGCGATTGTTCCAAAAATGGTGTTGCAAATTATCACTTGGAAATGGCTTAGGGGGTGGCACCCTCCTCCTATTCGCTATTCTTTCTATTAGTCATGTCATCGGTAAGAGTTTTGAGAAAACAAATGTATTTTTTGAGAAATACTTACCGATGGCATGACTCAGAGGTCCCTCCCTCCTGCCCCACTTGCCGCTATTGAGTTAAGGCAAAGACTGACGGGAGACTCCCAAGCACGTTACCGGATATGGAGGGAAGGGAGGCCACTCAGGGTTTCTTGGTAATGACTCCCTGGAGTCGCCTCCCTGGTTGTGTAGTGTACACAATGGATGCTTAGGCTGAAATCGGTAAGCTAAGTGTACCTTCCTATTCATCATGCCATCGGTAAGTATTTTTGAAAAAATACATTTTAGAGAAAAATACATTTTGACACATTAATGTGACAATAATAGTTCATCGGTAGTGCCAGAATAGCTTGGTGCCCCTTGGCGCGAAGCCATTCTGGCACTACCGTTAAACTGTCGAGGTCAGTCTGTCTTGTGAAACTGTAATAATATTGTAGTCTTCAGATGACAGCTCCCAAAGTTGGGAATTTCGACCATACTGCATCAAAGCTAAATATAATCTTAATCTCTTTCTTCCAGTAAAAAGGAGGTTAATTTAACCCTTTGCATGTTGGTAGCAGTTTTAGTTGTGATGATTCCAACAGGAATCATTGCGACTAAACCGGCTACCAACACACAAAGGGTTAATGTTTTAGACTCTGCAGCTGTTGACATTTTGACATTTGACATTGAAATTTATCATTTATTCACCAAGTAGAATGTCACCACTAGGGAATGATAGACAAGAAGAAGAAGAATAAGAATAAGAATAAGAGTACTTTATTATCTCGAAAAGAGAAATTCGGTTGTGGTACATTTATAACAAATAGTACAAACAAGACATAAAAACATTATAGCATAATTATGAACATTTTCTCCCTGCACTTGCACAGCTACAAATTCCAAATGAATATAAAGTAAACACTACAAAATCTTTACACATAACTCTTACACATCTCACACAAACATCTTTTATGGACTGAACTGAGCGGCACTTATACATTCACACCCACCTCTACATATGCATACATAATACGCGTGTTTCAACCTAGTCCTAACCCTCACTACTTATTATACAGACATCTCAGTACATTATTACACATTATTACACAAGCTGCATAATTAAAGTCTACCATAGTAAAATAATTAGTGGGTAAACACTCAGTAACAACAATCCCAGTATGTCCATGTTCACCACCAAATGAAACACAATATAATCACTTCTCTAAAATCAACAAGCTCCATTCCTACTGATTGCACAGGTAAAGGGGGATAGGGGGAGGAGTTAGGTTTGGGTATGCGTGGATGTACCTACAGATTGCTTAGAGTGATGGATTTGGGGATGAAACTGTGCTGTAGTCTAAGTGTTCTAGCTTTGTGCGTGCGGAGTCTGCGGCCAGAGGGGAGGAGTTCATAGAGGTGGGCAAGGACATGGGATCTGTCTGAAGCTATCCGCCTACCCTTTCTCACCACACGCTGTTCATACAGGGACTCCACACTGTTTTGCTTACTGCCAGTCACTTTGCTGCAGATGTTTACCATTCGTGCCAGGGTGTTCTTGTTCTTCACACTCAGACCTCCATACCAGCACACAGAACCGAAAGTGATGACAGACTCAATAAAAGAGCAGTAAAAAGTTTGAAGGACAGAGGGTTCACATTCAGCTTCCTGAGTTTCTGGAGGCAGTAGATGCGTGACTGACATTTCTTGTGTATGAGGGAGGTGTTTGCGTTAAAGGACAACTTATCATCTATGACTGTTCCAAGATACTTATACTCAGTCACACGCTCAACAGACACATCATCGATCATCAGAACAGGGACAGGGGCAGGGTTTCTTCGAAAGTCTATCAGTAGTTCCTTGGTCTTACTCACATTGAGGTCTAGAAAATTATCTTTACACCAAACACTAAAACGTTCTACTTCTGCAAAGTAAGTCGCATCATTATTGGAGAGATCTTCTAAGGCAGTGTCATCCGAGTATTTTATAAGAAGGGTAGAGTCAGTGCCACTACAATCGTTAGTGTACAGTGTGAACAGCACAGGGGAGAGAACTGTACCTTGAGGGGCGCCTATGGAAGTGGACCTAAGGGATGAGAGAGCTGTTTGAAAGCGAACTGACTGGGTCCTATTTACAAGGAAGTCGACAATCCATAGGATAAGCCTTGGCGTTACATTGTAACAGAGAAGTTTTTGAGCTATGAGATAGGGTTGTATAGTGTTGAAGGCTGAAGAAAAGTCTATAAAAAGAATGCGTACAAAAGAGCCAGGTTTTTCTAAATGTGTGTATGCATGGTGCAGAAGTGTGAGTGTGGCGTCATCAGTACATCTGTTTTGCTTGTATGCAAACTGGAAAGGATCTTGATAGGGCTTGACCTGATCGAGCAGTCTAGAAAGGACAACACGCTCAAAGCACTTCATTACTATAGAGGTGAGAGCTACAGGGCGATAGTCATTGAGTGTCTTGGGCTTGTTGTTCTTGGGGACAGGGCAGACTGTAGATGTTTTCCAGAGCCTAGGTACAGTGCAATCCTTCAGAGACCAGCTAAACAAACGGCTATAAACAACAGACAATTGGCTGGCACATACAATCAAAACTCTACCGCAAATATTATCAGAGCCTACTGCTTTCTTAACATTCAGTTTGCTAAAAAGCTTCTCAACTGCCTTGCCATGGATCTCAAAGTCTTCATCAACATTGCCTGCCACATTTACTTCAAGCTGGGAAATCATGCTATCTAAATCATCCTTCAGATCATCTTTCTCAAATCTACAATAGAACTCATTCAGTTTTTCAGAAAATTCAGTTTGTTCTTTCATTGGCATGCTACTGCTACTGAATTTTGGTTTATTGTGGCCTGATAAAGTTTTAAGTCCTCTCCATGCATCTGCTAAGCTACCTGATTCAAACTGTGACACTACTTTCTCTTTATACTTTTTCTTAGCGTCTAAAATCTGCTTCCTCAATTTATTCTGTACTGCTTTCCTTTCTACTCTGTCTCCAGTCTGAAATGCAACTTTTTTTCTCATTCAATGTGGCTTTGAGAGACTTTGAAATCCATGGTTTGTTGTTGGGATACAATTTCACTGTCTTAGATGGAATAATCATATCTTTACAGAAATTCACATAGTCAGAAGTTACTTCAGTAGCTTCGTCTACACTGGCACTAGAATCAAGAAACACGTCCCAATCTGTACACTCAGATGAGGAAGAGGTATAATGACAGACAAGAGAAAGATGAATAGCCCTAGTGTCTTGCCTCAAGACGGGTCGCAACTCAGCACATGCAACACAAAACGATTCCTATACGAGTACACACACTTTATTCCCTTCAACGTTCCCTACCCCCTTCGTTCAACCCTTCCTTCTACCCCCCCCCCCCCCTTAATAAATAAGTGAAAACAAAACAAATAAAACTATGATCAGGTTAACACTTCCGCTGAGTGGAGGAATTAAGCGATTCCTCGTACTAGGCGAATACACTCACATCAACAACCACCAGGAAAAAAGGAAAAGGAACAATTCGATAGTCTCTAGCGCCATCCACTAAAACTGTTCACAACATAATTTTCCATACACAAGTCTCTGGCGCCGTCTACTAAACAGTTCACCACTTGATTGTTCATGCACGACTCTCTCGCGCCGTCTACTGTACAGTTCATAATACAAAGGAGGAAACTACACTGAGACAGGGCGAGTGAGGGAGGATAAGTGAATAGGGGTGAGACCACAGTGGTAAGAGGATGCGTGCTGGCGGCTCCTCCTTCCCATCCGGCTCCCCTTGCTAGTCCTTCAGCCTTGTTGGTCCCTTGCCCTTCAACGTGCTTCCCAGGTTTGGGACTGTCGGCGATAGCGGTCCAGCGAACGTGACGCTGTAGGTGATCGTGCGTGTCCCACGCCAATCCTGGCCCGGCGAAGCGTGGTTGGTCCAGGTCAGCCCTCCGGCTGGTCCGAGCTCCGGAACCGTGTAAAGCAAACAAAAGCGTAAACGGCAACATAAGTATCGTAACCGGTGGGTCTAAGTACCTCCCCTCCCAAGCTCACCCCGCCTGGTTTACAATAGCACTAACAATTACTGGGCGGGCACTTGACCTACACCCCTAGACACGTGTTGCCAAATCCTTGCAACCCTGCCCGTGAACCTCCCATACATTCTGCTTCCATACTAAACCAACAGGGCACACAATTCAACAACCGACCATAAGCACAAACCAACTTAACATACTTAACATACTTAACACAACTCAAATATCCCTACACAACTCATCCCTTAACCCCATCCTCCCCCTTCCCCTCTCCGCTGCTACCTCTAACACATAGTACACACGTAACAATTCTAACAAACATGATGAATGCAGGTGGGATTTTTCAGCACTTACCTCCCCATGAGACTCACTGCATGTGCTGCCACCCGCAGGCAAAACCAGCCCCAGTAGCCAGCCTCCAACGACCCGGCGAGTCAGCGACTGAATCGGCACCGTGTCGCTGACACCCACAGTCAGCCACTGACTTTCAACAGCCAGCAAATAGGGAAGACCTGGTCCCGCCGAGTACAGCTGCTAACTAAACTAACGCCGAGAACTCTCGGCCGTGACCACGCCGCTGCGTGTTAATCTCGTGCCCCGCGCGTTCAACACACAAAACACTCATCCGACTGCTAACTCACATCAAGTCCTAGTCTCTGCCTGAACTGTGCTACGGTACTTTTGACTACTCCTAAGTGAAATGGTCTCCAACCTTGACATAGAACGTTACAAGGATTTTTGTGTGGCATGGCGACAATAAAATACATCCCCACTTGTTGTTGCATGGTTTGAAATTAATATTGTACATTTTACCCTTTAATTAATATGAAATGAATTTCTGTATGTCAACAGCCCAACAGTCAACACTCTCAACCAATTGGAGCAGGTGGACGCAGACCTTGATAGTGTGACATCAGAGATGTCGGTGGACGTTTGGCTCTTTGATGACCACTTTGAGACAGGTCTCAAAATGAAAGTAAGTCAGGTTGTGCCGAATAATGCCATTCACTGCATGCTGTTGTATTGCTGGATTCTTCTGAAATGAGGGAAATGTTATACAGTCTAGTTCAACGAGGTCGGATTTAACACTTTTTTAACACGCCTACTGAGACGCATCGCATCTGTCCGACACAGTCTTTCTGAATCTGCCACTGCAAAGTTAGTGAATGCTTTAGTCACGAGCCGTCTTGATTACTGCAATTCTCTGCTTTTTGGTCTTCCATCTGAGCAGATTAGCCACCTTCAGCGAGTTCAAAATAATGCCGCAAGGCTTGTGAAGCGCAGGCGAAAACGAGACCACATAATCCCTATACTGAAAAACTTTCACTGGTTTCCAATCCAATCCCACATACGGTTTAAGATTGCGACCTTTGCATACCGCCACTTTGATGGCAGTCTTCCGTCATACCTTTCCTCCAGTCTAATTACTTACCAGCCCTCTCGCTCACTGCGTTCATCGGGAGAGAAACTTCTTAAAGTTCCAAAGTACCATCTCAAATCTGCCGGTGAAAGCTCTTTCAGATGTACTGCTCCTTTAATTTGAAATTCCTTACTGACTGATCTGCGAAATGCCTCCCCCCCTTACGCAGTTCAAAGCAAAGTTAAAAACTTACTTTGTTTTCTCAAAACAACATTACCGATGTCATTACTGTTAGGAATACTGATCTAGCTAGCCTAATTTTAGCCAAAATTGTTGCGTGCCTACATGGCAGGGGAGGTAACAAGGGGCGCTATAAGCTAGGCAGTCCCCTGGGTGGCCTCCCTTCCATCCACATCCGGTCATACAGCTACCGGAATCGCCATTCTGTTCTTCGCTGAGCCGTAGGAAGGTTGCGTGCCTACTCTCTGCGTCTGGACTTGTATAGTGTGACCGGTTGGGACTGACGGCTTGTGGCTTGTGCTCTGCTTCGGGCTGGGGCTCACTAGCGACGGAGTTCTGAGTTCGCTGGACGTTGTACTGTGCCAGGGACTTACCGACGAGCGACTGGTCGACTTGGGCGGCTCTACTTCTCGTTGGTCCCTGCAGCGCTGCCTCGCCCGCCTCGTTGGCTTGACTAAGTATAGCCATGGTTAGTGCCCACGACCGGCGCTCAAGGGGGTTGGATAGCGCCAGGCGTCGGCACTGGTCGTGTTGCGGATTCGTTTTTGAAACTCGTACACGCGTTAGCATTGGTGCGTGACTTCGGGAGCCACGCTCGTTCGCTGGTCTCTGTGTATGTTTTGCAGTGGTCAAGTTCGCACCGGCACGAGATGTAGGGACTTCCAGTGGCTGTGTGACTGCTCACAGGATGTCTGCTTACCGTGCTGATCTTGCGCCTCCACTCTACTGTGCGGCGACTGCAACCCCGGTGGGAGGAGCAGCGGTCGCAGCTTAGCGTTATGGCGCGGGAACGACCGACCCCAGCCTGGGAGCGGACGCCTACTACTGCCTTGACCCCTTCAGTGGAGATGACGCTTCGGACACTCACGGCTCGGGACGCACGCGCGGATCCAGAGCCTAGGGCTACAGTCGGAGGGTTCGTCAGCTCGCTGCAGTTGAGACACCGAGCCTGGCCAACATGCTACTCCCACTACAGTGTTCGTCAACTCGCTGGTAATACGGTACCCCGAGCTTGGCCAGCACCGGACGGCTACAGGGTTCGTCAGCTCGCTGGATTTCACCGAGCTGGCCAACTACGTCCGTGGACCGCCACGCGTCTACGCCCGTGAACCAGTCCAAGCAAGCGCAAGCCTTCTGATACGGAGGTCAGTAATTATTACTTACTAAGCTTATAGCTGCCCCCTCGGCACAGGTGCTTAGTGACGAGTCAAGAAAAAGGACGAGTCGAGCTTGCAATATCGCACGAACAAGCTCCCGTTCAGCTAGATTTTTTTTGGCGATTAGGTACCTGACGGCCGTCCTAACGCGCGTAAGTTAGAGGAGGATGAGCGTCCTCGTTCACTTTTTCGACAGGTCTCCACCAAGTATAGCTGAATACCTCATAGCACAGTCGGTTAGACTCCCAGTCAAAGACATGTCACGTAGTAGGCGAGCAGTGATAGGCTCGCATTGCGTAACGACATTGGCACACACACATTAGTACACGTGCGGGCAGACACGCACGCACGCTCACAACGCGCCGGTTTCTTGATGGGACTCATTAGCGAAGCTTCCTCCATCTCCCCAGGACTGTGGGAACTACCAGCCGCTGAGTGAGGAGATATGGCCGATGCCCGCCACCTTACAAGAAAAACTGTACGGGCCTGTGGAGGCACTACAGAAGACCACATTGTTTCTTCAAAAACATTACCGATGACATGACTACCAGGAGTGTCCACTCCTTGCTCAATTCTAGCCTAAGAACCCGTTGTGTAAACACAACCCGGGAGGCACTCGGGGAACCCCCAGAGGGACCGAGAGTTGTCTCCCGCTCCTACCCACCAGCCCTATTCACCTGTGAACTCCAGTCACGCTTCTTAGGCTCACGCGTTCAGACGTGTTGTCTCTAGCCTCTGGACTTAGAAGTTTTTCGACCGGGTCGGTCTGCTTTGCTTGCTTCGTCTTCGCCGGCCTGGGATTCTGCGCGTGCGACGTTGGTCGACTGCAGCTTCGGTCTTGTTAAGGGTTCCCTCTCTGGCTTGCCGGTCGGGCTGCGGGTGTCATGGAGCTTTCTCCTTCTCGTACCTCTCCGACTGACAGGTAAGGTAGTTAGAGGGCCCTCGGCTGGTTGCCCGGGCGGGGCACAGGCACGAGCAGCTTGCTTTTTGCGTCGCTTCTCCCTCAGTTGGGGTTTTTGGACCTCTGTTTGGTGGCCTGATTAGCTGAAGAATGTTGGCGCCGGTTTTGGCGGGATTTCGCGCCATTGCCAGATGCGAGCGGTGAGTCAAGTTACTGTATCTCGGCCATACCTAACGTTTTTCGGCTTTCGGTTTAGACACCCCTCGTTATGACGAAGGCTTGGATACGCACCTGTCCCGGCAGGGTTTGTTTTCCCTCCGCCGTAGTTTTAATTAAATGTTGATGGCAGGTGACCGTACGTTGGTTAATCGGGTGCATAACACCACAGTAGCTTGGGGGCCTAAAGCTTAACGGGGTGATTGGTGGACGCTTGCCGAGTGCCTTCATGTTTTGTGTGTTGCAGTGGCTTACTGATGACATGCACAAAATGCGGAGGCTTCCAGTGGCCGTCGGATAAACATGCAGTCTGTCTCCCCTGCGCTGGGTGTGCGTCCGACCATACGTGTGACGTCTGTGCTACATGGCCGGAACTGCGGTGGTCTAATCTCTGGAACTTTTATAAGAGAGAGCCTTCTACCCTCGCGGGTACCTTGAAGATTTCCGAGACGCCTTCCGCTGTGCCCCCGGCACCGGACGTGCGAGACCAACGGGATCCGACGCAGATAACGCCACTGAGTAATCAAGGGACTAGTGCACGGAGTGGGAGTTCGACCGTCAAGACCGCCTCCGTTCGAGAGCGCGCCCGTACACATTTGGTGGAAAGAACCCGCCTCTCCCAAGAGCCTGGTTTGGTGGGACGCTCGTGGCGTCCCTCCTCCACCGTCGTTCCCCACTCGTCTCTGAGGAAGCCGCCGGGATCCCGCTGGAGGTCCCCTGGCCGGCCAGTAACCCGCCTCTCCCAAGAGCCTGGTTCAGAGAGACATCATTGCACTCGTCCGGAGCCTCCTGGTTGGGAAGAACGTAGGTACAGGGGTTCTGCTCGACGTTTCCGCTCTCCTTCGCACGATCGTAGGAGGAACTTCTCGCCTCATCGCTCGTCGCACCGGGACTCACCTCGCCGCAGACGGTTTTCACCTTCTTCGCGTCCCCCCTCTCGGTTGGACCCCCGCTCGTCCCGTCCCTCTTCCCAGCGACCGGCCACTTCCCCCCCTCCTCGTACTCACCGCTCCGTTCCATCTCGTCGCAGCCGTTCTCCTCGTCGGGATCCGCCTTCGGCTCGCAGGAGGTCCTCACCGCATCGTTCAGACTACCGCTCTCCACTGCGGAGGGAGTCTTCGTCCGCTGCGGTTCTCCGACGGGATTCCCGGCCTCGGAGCCCTCGTCGCCCTCTTCGGTCGCCGGTTTCCGGACAGCGGGACTTCGACACCCTCAGTTTGGCACCGGAGGATGCTTCGGACTGGTTACTTGGAGGTCTTAGCCGTTCTTCAGCTTCTCCCTCTTCGGCCTCCAGTGTGTCGGCTTCCATCAGACAGGTCTCTTCTTCCCGGATGGACACGCGGCTGGCACTGGACGGAGCAGCCAAGCTGATCGCCGCCGCCTTACCGGAGGATGTTTGTCCAGCTTCACCTCCTGTGAAGAGGAAGATTTCCGCCTTCGTGGACGCGGATAGGACGGTTAAGAGGTTCAAGTCCCTCCCACAGCCGGCTAGTTTTTTGGATCTGCGGGACGCCTTCTCGTCTCACCTGCATGCGGAGACTCGGAACTCGGACTTCTTCGCGGACGGGAGATGGCCTTCCGCTCTGGACATCGCTTTTCAGCAGGACTGGTACGCCGGCCATTCGCAGTCGTTCCTCTGCCCGCTTCCTCCAGTGGATCCCGCCGCTCTGATGCAAGCCGGAGGGGCTTCTATGTTGAAACGGTCCTTCCCACGGGGACTGGATAGGACGGCGTCGCTGGTCCGGAACACGCTCGCCTGCTCCGGTTTCTTGGACTTGCTGACTCAGGCTTTCATCCGACGTCTCGAGGAAGCTTGGCAACCTGCTTTGTCTCCCCTCCTGGGAGACCTACTACTCATGGCGGAGGCTGGGAACCGCGCTGCTTATCACTCATCGGTCAACGCGATGGCGGCTGCGGCTAACTGCGACCTCATGCGACGAGACGCCGTCCTACAAGCTTGCAGTGGTATGCCGGTCGACCTGAGTACTCAGCTACGTCGGGCCCCTCTGGGAGGGTCTCTGCTCTTCGGGGATACTTGGCAGACGGTGAAGGACTCCAACTCCGACCGTTGGCCTCGCAAGACTGTCAAGCAGCGCTTTCCTCCCGCCCGCACGGCCCTGGGGCGCTCCTTGCGGGCCCGGAAACGTGTCACCGCGGACCCGTCTGCCCCACCACGAGCTGCGCCGCGCCGTCGCCCGTCCTTCCGTCGCCCTGGCCCAGCTAACGCCCCTGCCCCCGCCTGGCCCCGTCCCGCCCGTCGCCCTGGGCGCGGGCGGGCCACCTGACTTGTCCCCATTTCCGCCCCCGCCGACCGTCGTCGGGGCTCCAGTCGGCGGGAGGCTAGCACGATTCAGCGAGGAGTGGCGCTCGCTGTTTCGAGACGAGCCCTGGGTTTTGGACGTAGTCACCAGAGGATTACGGATCTCGTTCCGCTCTCCTCCGCCCTTGCGCTCCATTCCTCTTTGGACAGAGGTTCCGTCCGACGCCCTCAAGGCCGCCGCTCTGCGAGGAGAAGTCGCGGCTCTCCTTTCAAAGGAGGCCACAGAGATAGTGCAGCGTCCGGACTCGCCCGCCTTTTACAGCCGACTGTTTGTGGTCCCCAAACCCGGCGGCAAGTGGCGGCCAGTCATAGATCTGTCGGCGCTGAACGCCTTCATCGCGGCCCCTTCCTTTCGGATGGAGACGACCAGGGCTCTTCGTGCGGCGGTGCAACCCATGGACTACGCGGTCAGTTTAGATCTGTCCGACGCCTACCTACATGTCCCCATGCACGCTTCGGCCAGGAAGTACCTGCGCTTCGCGTTCGAAGGAGTGATTTACCAGTTTCGCGCCCTGCCGTTCGGTCTCAACCTCAGCCCCTGGGCCTTCACCCGCATCATGGATGCTGTAGTGGCCAAGGCGAGGCAGTCGTCGTCAAGTCCGACCTCGAATTATCTCGACGACCTTCTTTTGAGAAATCAGGAGGAGACCGCGCTTGCGGCGGACAGGGACGCTCTTTTACAGCTGCTTTACCGGTTGGGTTTCCTGGTCAACACCGGAAAGTCGGACTTCACCCCGGCGCGCCACTTCATCCACTTAGGCATGGAGTTTGTCACGGACCGCAACAGGGTACTTTTGCCAGAGAAACGGATTGTGAAGTTGTCCGCTCTCGCCGCGTTGATAGATCAGCAACAGGCAGCCCCCGCCAGGGTCTGGCTTCAGCTTCTGGGCCTGATCAACGCAGCGGCGGATCTTATCCCCCTCGGGCGTCTCTACTCCCGACTGCTACAACTTCATCTCCTACTGCTCTGGCGTCCCTCCTCGGGCGACTTGACCACGAACGTCCCCGTGTCCCCGTTGGTACGCCCCCACCTTTTACGGTGGACCAACAGAGCCTGGTTGGCTCTGGGAGTCCCCATTTCCTCCCCATCCCCGCACCTCTCCCTGTGTGTCGACGCGAGTCGGGCTGGTTGGGGAGCCCACCTGCTTCCTCAGTTCACCACGACGTCCGGCCTCTGGCCTCCGGAGTTCGCGGACAAACACAGCAACTGGTTGGAACTGCAAGCGGTGTGGCAGGCCATCATCGTTTGGGAAGAGCAGCTCAGACACCAGCATCTTCTCGTCCTTTCGGACAACTCAACAGTGGTAGCGTATATACAGAAGCAGGGAGGAACTCATTCACCCGATCTATGCATGCTACTCTTCCGATTGATGCGATGGTGCGAGGACCGCGATCTGACTCTCAGCGCTCGCCATATTCCCGGTCGCCTGAACGTCTTAGCGGATTCCCTTTCTCGCCGAGGACAGCTCATTCACACGGAATGGACGCTACGCCAGGACATTTTCCGGATGATTTGCTCTCACTGGGAGACCCCGATGGTGGACCTGTTCACCACGAGGTGGAATCACCAGCTTCCCCTCTTCGTTTCCCCAGTACCGGATCCCCTGGCTTGGGCGGTCGACGCCTTATCCATTCCCTGGGACGGACTCATAGCGTACGCCTTTCCCCCGACAGTCCTTGTCCCCAAAGTCCTCCTAAAGCTGCGAGGAACCAATGCGATCCTGCTCCTGGTCGCCCCGTTCGCTTGGACTCGTTCCTGGTCCACCGACCTGATCAGCCTCGCCACGCACCCTCCGCTACTGCTCCCCACGCCCCGCACTATGCTCAAGCAGCCACGCCAGGCGCTGTTCCACCCCTGTCCGGAACGCTTACTGCTACACGCCTGGAGGTTGTGCGGCAAGCCCTCTCAGCTAGAGGTTTCTCGGGTGCTGCAGTGGAAGCGATCGCTACAGCTCGCAAGCCCTCGACTAGACGTATCTATGAGGGGAAATGGAGGGTACTCTGTACCTGGTGCAGCGACCGTCGTCTCTCCCCCACCGAACTGACAAACCCCCAACTTGCGGACTTCTTCCTCTGGCTCTTCGAAGACCAAGGACTGGCCCCTATTACCATTCGGGGATATCTCTCGATGATTGCCGACACCTACCGGCACCTCGGCCGCGCGGACCCCGGCGCATGTAAGGACCTGGCAGATCTTATGTCACACTTCGGACTACAAAGGCCTGCCTCTCGCTCTCTTCTTCCCCGCTGGGATTTACCATGGGTTCTTACCTGGCTAAACTCACCACGTTTCGAACCACTACCGTTGGCCAGGCTTGCGGATGTGACGCGGAAGACCTGCTTCCTGCTGGCGCTTGCCACCGCGGCACGAGTAAGTGAGATACACGCTCTATCAGTCCGGCCTACATGCCTGCAATTTCGAGCTGACCACTCGGTCCAACTGGTGACCGACCCTGCCTTCATTGCCAAGACTAGGTCTCCACTGACGGCGCCACAGGTTATCACCTTACGACCGTTACGCGGGAAAGACTTCCCCAGTGAGACCAGGCAACAAGATCCTGTACGAGCCCTCAGAGTGTACTTGCGACGAACCAGAGCCGTCCGGAGGGGACGCTCTCGCCTCTTCCTTCCTTTAAAAACAGGAAGAAACGACATTACGGCACAGACAGTCTCTTCCTGGCTTCGCTGGGTGATTCGCTCAGCATATGTCGATCTCTCCCCTCAGGGAGCGAAGAGCCTAAAGATTCGGGCGCACGAAGTACGGGCCATGGCCACGAGCGTAGCCTTCGACAGGAACTGCGCTGTCAAGGACATCGTGGCTGCGGTGGGCTGGCGATCAGAATCTACTTTCGCCCGCTTCTATCTACGGGATCTGGCAGGGCAGCGAGACAACCTCGCCTTGGTGGGGGACGTCACGGCGGCACAACACTCCCTCCCGGCGCCACAGGCGCCGTAGGTATGCACCTATTAGGGAGGGCAGAGTGTCGGAAGAGAGGAGGGGGCCATGAGCCTAGAGAAAACCATCTGGGGGTGCGGCACCCTCCTCCTGTTCGGCATTCTCCTGGTAGTCATGTCATCGGTAATGTTTTTGAAGAAACAAATTCATTTTTCTTTAAAAGGTATTTTTTCGAAAAATACTTACCGATGACATGACTCGAAGGACCCTCCCACCTGCCCCGCTTGCCGCTGGTGAGCCTAATTTCGTGACTGGATTTCACAGGTGAATAGGGCTGGTGGGTAGGAGCGGGAGACAACTCTCGGTCCCTCTGGGGGTTCCCCGAGTGCCTCCCGGGTTGTGTTTACACAACGGGTTCTTAGGCTAGAATTGAGCAAGGAGTGGACACTCCTGGTAGTCATGTCATCGGTAAGTATTTTTCGAAAAAATACCTTTTAAAGAAAAATGAATGTTTCCTTGAGAGCCAAACTCCAAGTGTGACGGCGTTTGAGAAGAAGAAGCTTCCTCCATCTTAGTACTCCGACGGCAGACTTCGTCAGCTGATGGGTACAGCTGCACACCAAGCGGGGCCAGCACCGGACGTCTACAGGATTCGTCAACTCGCTGATTACCTCCTGGTCTGGGTTCAACGTCCTTGGACCGCCACGCGTCTACGCCCTTGAGCCCATCCCAGCTAAGCGCAAGCCGTTTTTACGGATGTCAGTACGTGACCGTGCAGTGGCGGTTCCACCGCGCACCCTTCAGTGTGGCGCGGGTAGTTGCTCCCAGCCGGTCCCGGAGGGCTCTAGTATGGTGTTGCTTCGCGACGACATCTCCGATGCGGCCAGGCGCGGGACCAGCTCCCCGTTCCCTCCTCGGCAGGGAGTCCCGGACAGATACCAGCGGGATAGCTACGAGGGACCTTGCAGGCGGATACTCCTGTGGTTGCAGTGGTTGGCGGTGCAGCGGACGCGCATCATCGCCTAGACGTTTTCTGTGCCCGGCGGCCTTCCTACTACACTACGCGTTTGAGGCGACTCCGATGTTCGGCCAGTTCTCCTCTTATGGCACGGAAGCAGCTTCCCCTGTGCTGCTGGGTTCGACTTCAAGCCTCGACCGTTGAAAGCATGTACAAGTCTTGTCGCCGCACTTTCTGTGAGATACGGTCTGAGGGAGAGATTCTGCGCAGCTCAAGGAAACCAGCTCGGCAGACGCTACTGATATGATCCTGCTTGGAGAGTGTCAAATCAATCTTCACACCCAGATATTGACACAGTTCGGGAAGGAACGCTGCAGCACCAATGTTTGCAACTCGCCGTCAATCAGGCTAAGGCGAGACTGAGAAAGGAAAGGGATGGGCTTCGTCGAGGAACGGACCCCTCGGAGTGGTGCGACAACATAGACTACTTCCTTGCTTGGCTCTGGTTACCCTGTTCACCGAAGGTATCCTTCGGCGGCAGGTTTTTTTTGGTGGGTTAACCGCCTGGGAATGACAGTTGGTGGAAGTCTTCTTCACTCGTGTCCGGTCCTCCAGACGCTGATTACGTTCGAATAAGAATAGTTCTAGGGTAGCGCCGGAGTGGCTTGGCGCCACTTGGCTTCACGCTATTCTGGCTATCTGCCCTTAAGGCCTTGCGCGGTGTTCTTCTTCTAGCGTAACCTGTACTTGCAGGGCTCTTGGTAGCGGTTGCCTCAGGTGGTGGTGAGTTAGGATGCGGCAGAGCGCTCGCGAAACCAGGCGGAGGCCAGTTGGGCAGCGGTCCGAGATGTGCTACTAGCTTGGGCGCCAGACTCTGCTCGACGTGGGTACACCCGACCTGGTGCCGTCCCACCTCTTCGTTCTGGAGGTGGCTTGCACCAAGCTCAACAAGGTGAAGTTCACAGTGCCAAGCGTCCGGGTTGGCGACCTGCTCTTGGACGGTGTCTTCCGCCAGGGAGTGGCCGCAGCCTCTGGACCTGATGTTGTGAAGCGGACTTACTCCCCTTGGCCGCCTCTACTTCCGCCCGCTACAGCGGCACCGTCTCCTATTATGGCCACCAGTGACGGGCGACCTCGTGGCTCCTGCGCCGGGCTTCCGTCGCTACTTCGTTGGGCGGGGCCGGGCTGGTGCGTCGGGAGTTCCCCTCTACTCGCCTCCTCCCCGGCTGTCCCGGGGCGTCGACCCAGCCCTCACGGTTAGGGCGCTCACCTTCGGCTGTTTGTCGCGGCCTCCGTCTCGTGACCCCCCGCAGCGGTTCATCCTACAGACAACCCCACGGTGATCGCCTACTTCCAGCAGCGAGGCGGGACGTGCCCCACTCCTCGATCCTTCTACCAGCGGTTCTGGTCGTGTGATGTTCCCGACTTCTCTCGGAGCCAGGCATACCGGGTCATCCCTATGTCCTACCTGTTCCTCACGCGACGCGGGCAGCTTCTACGCTCCATGTGGACCCTCTGGCCGGACAGCTTCGACCGATCGACACCCAGGATCGACCTCTTCTCGACGAGGTGGATTCTCCAACTTCCTCCCTCTTCGTCTCCCCCACGCCAGATCCACTAGCCTGGGCAGGCGACACTCCTTCCTTCCTGGGACGGACTCGTCGCGTACGCCCCCGCCGACGGTTCTCGTCCCCCAGGGCCTGCTCAAGAGCACAGATTGCAACGTAGTCATGGTAGTGGTGGCTTCCTTCGCCTGGACCAGGTCTTGGACCACCGACCTCCTGAACCTCGCCACAGCCTCAAGCTACTCAGCTGGCTCTGCCCTACTCGGGCCCCGGGCGACTTCACCTCCACTTCTGGAGTGGTGCGACAAGCCCTCACCACTGGACGCTTCTCGCTTCAGCGGAGGAAGCTACTGCTACAGCCTGCGAACCCTCGACTGGGGGAGTTCGATGAAGTGGCGAATCCTGTGTGACGAGGTGTGTCTCCCTCCCACGGAGCGGACGGTTCCGGCTGGCCGAGTGCTGCGTTCTTCACTGTCCAACTTCAGGCACCTACCACCTTTGCACCTACCTAGCGGTGTTCGATGAGACGTACCGGCTTGTGGGACGGCCCGACCTTGACAGCTGCAAGGACCTGGCTGACCTTAGGGCGCGCCTTGATCGAGGGTGTCCGCCCCTCCACTCCCTCGTACCGCTATGGAACCTACCCGCGACGCAGACGTTGTCCAACCCTACCCGCTTCACACCACCTCAGTTGACGTGGGCATCGGACATGACGCGGAAAACGGGCTTCCTACTGACTCTCGCCGTGCGGCCAGGGTCAGCAGGATACAGGCGTTTCCACACGCTCACTATGCCTACAGTTCCGTATGGACGACGCGGGCAACTGCTGTCCGACCCGGCTTCCTAGCCATGACCCTTCTTCTTGGCTGCCCCGCAGGTGGTCACCTTCCAGCCCTGGAGGGGTCCGGGCTCTACCCGAGAATCCAGACAGGACCAGGTGAGAGCCTTACACGCGTCCCTGCGGTGGACCAAGCCGCCACGCAGGGGACGCACCCGCATTTCCCTCTCTCTGTCCCCAGGTAGACATCACGGCTCGGCCTAGACGATATCCTACTGGCTACGTTGAGTGATTCACTCTGCCTACCAAGATCTCGCCCCTGCTGCAGCCAAACGATTGAATACCAGGGCGCCTGAGATCAGAACCATGACCGCTAGCCTAGCGCTCGCCGCATCGACGCGGTCACGATATCATGACGGCCGGGGGATAGTGAGCACAGTCGACCTCTGGGCTCCATAGCTGATACGCCCCGCCTACCAGGACCTCAGCCCTGGTTCAACCAGATGCATGAACGTCAGGGCACTTGAGGTCAGGAGCCATGGCCACAAGCTCGCATTCGATCGCAACTGCACAGTCAAGACTTGTGCCAGCAGTGGGCTGGCGATCAGAGGCGACCTTCGCCCATCTACCTGAGGGACCTCTCCAGCCAGCGCGAGATCCTGTCGCTGGTGGGAGACAGTATGACGGCACAACACTCCCTCCCGGCACCCCAGGTGCCGCAGGTATCTTCGCTAAAATTATCGGGAGGTTGTACCAGGGAGGGCGGGTCTCCATATTACCCAGGGGTTAGGGGTGTTCTAAGCGGCACCCGCCTCCTCTTCGAGATTTTTCCTAACAGTAATGTCATCGGTAATGTTGTTTTGAGAAAACAAATGTATTTTTCTTTAAAATATGTTTTTTTGAAAAATACTTACCGATGACATTACTCGGAGGACCCTCCCGCCTGCCCCGATGCCGCTGGCTCGCTATGAACAAAATGGTGATTCCGGTAGCTGTATGACAGGATGTGGATGGAAGGGAGGCCACCCAGGGGGACTGCCTAGCTTATAGCGCCCCTTGTTACCTCCCCTGCCATGTAGGCACGCAACAATTTTGGCTAAAATTAGGCTAGCTAGATCAGTATTTCTAACAGTAATGTCATTGGTAAGTATTTTTCAAAAAAATATATTTTAAAGAAAAATACAATTTTTCTTGCAGATTTGCATGTAATATCTACGTTTTTTTGTACACCCCCTCCTGCAGACTCTGTGTGTGCGTGTGTGTGCATGTGTGAGTGTGTGTGTGTCGTTTTCACCTGCACATTGAGCTATATTATAAATATGAGAAATGTGCCGTATAAATACCATGTATTATTATTATTTAACAAAAGTTGGATAGAACAACACTTTTACAAAGGTTCTGACCACAACATTTTCTGTGTTAATTACTTGGCAAACTGAAATACTTTCCACACTCTGGACATAAAAGCAATGTCCCATGACGTTCTTTTGTAATGAAAAGAACCTGTTTTGAGCAACCAACATTTTTTTTTCAAGGAAAAAGTGGTCTTAACCTTTTTCATCCTGATACACCCATTGCTTGAAATAAATTTGACTGTACTTGGCAAACTGAAATACTTTCCACACTCTGGACATAAAAGCAATGTCCCATGACGTTCTTTTGTAATGAAAAGAACCTGTTTTGAGCAACCAACATTTTTTTTTCAAGGAAAAAGTGGTCTTAACCCTCTTAACCCTTTTCATCCTGATACACCCATTGCTTGAAATAAATTTGACTGGTAGTTCAAGGGTGGTGCGAGAATAGCTTGGCGCCTGAGGCGCCAAGCTATTCTCGCACCACCCTTGAACTAAAACAGTTGATCTATTTCCTAATTTGTCATGTAGCCATCGTAGGACAGTGAGCAAATTTTACAAAATCAGCCTCAGGATAATAATAATAATAATAATAAAAATAAGAGTACTTTATTATCTCGGAAAGAGAAATTCGGTTGTGGTACATTTATAACAAATAGTACAAACAAGACATGAAAACATTAGAGCATAATTATGAACATTTGTCCCTGCACTTACACAGCTACAAATTCCAAATGGACACAAGTAAACACTACAAAGTCTTTACACATAGCTCTTACCCATCTCACACATAAACGTCTTTTATGAACTGAACTGAGCGGCACTTATAATACATTCACACCCACGTCTACACATGCATCTATAATACGCGTGTTTCAACCTAATCCTAATCCTCACTACTTTTTATACAAACATCTCAATACATTATTACACATTATTACACAAGCTAATAATAATCACAGTATTCATATGGCGCATTTCTCATATTTATAATATAACTCGATGCTATGGGTTATGGGTTAGAAGACTGGCGCTGTCTCTGGAGAAATCTTGAAGACCACAACATGTCGCCTATCAGTGAAGACCATCATTTAGCACAGCCACCTAAATGATGGTCTTTAATGACAGGTGATCTCTCATGAGGTCTGTCACTCAAAACAGGCTTTAACTGTAACTGAAGTCAACTGTCCTTGGATTTCTGTCAGTAGGCATCAAGCTAGTCTTGTGCATTCACAACTGATTCATGCCTAGTAGCTGGCACTGGACGTACAAGAAAATAGAGGAGGTCTTATTAGGCAATTGATACATTGCTCCCTCACCAGATCTATGCAATTTGGTATAGTATGAACTTTTTTTCTGACTTATACTGCGCTGATGTACTACAAAGGAGGTGGATCGGCCGTGATGGTTCAAAAGGAGGTGTCAGAATGGCTTGCTACTGTGTGCCAAGCTATTCTGGCACCACCCTTGAACTATCATGACTAAACTATCCTACACTGAATGTGGTCTTCAGATGTCAACTATAAAGTGTGTGAATTTGACATTAGAACTCTGCTTAAAGTGTTTATGGTCTGCTTTTTTTACTTATTTTCATACACAGCCTGGCCAATACATCAAAGTGTGCAACCTTCACACAGTCATACACAAAGAGACAGCAGCAGATAATCCTGATAGTGTTGCATTTCCTACACTAGAGCTTACAATTCATCGTGGAACGTCGTATGGGCGTGGAGTTGTTTTCCTTGACCCTGTGTCTCCTGAGGCTGTAGCACTGAGACAGAGATTGGAAACTGTGTCTGTTGGTAAGCTGATTGATGGATGTATGTGTTTATCATTTATTCTTACTTTTGGCACAAGTGATGGAAATTGTAGGATAAATCATTTTTATGTCCCTTCTATTTATAGTGGGGCGAATTTAATAGCATGTCCATGATGTCAAAGGCGTGCAGGCTAAACCTCTAACAATTGAAGTAACAAGATAAAAATTACGTCATTCTAGTTACACTAACCTCGCTGCTGAACGTACATTTGGGGCGAAGCGCCGTATGTGCGTATGTATGTGTGTGCGTATGTATGTAAACAAGAGAATCTCCGATATTTCTGTACACACAAACGACTATGTACACTTCAGCAGGAGGTGGATCTACATGATAATTCAAGTATAGTACAAGATTAGGTTGGCGCCAACCTATCCTGGCACTACACTTGAATTATCATGGTAGATCCATCTCCTGCTGAAGTGTCTGAGGTAAACGGTTCTGTCCTGACAGCAGACATGTCCTCAAGGCCAGATCAGCTCACGCATAGAACCTGCATATCTTCAGCAGGAGAGTTGGATGCGGCCAATCCTCAGCCAGGCTGTAGTCATGATGGTGCCTCAAGTCCACAAGAAGGCCCCCAAACTACCCACGTTGCAGGCGGTGAGTCAAGGAGCGTAGAACTGCAGCTGTCCAGTATTGAAGAGGAAAACGCGTTGGCAGTAGAGGGGGGAGCATCGGAAATGAGCGTGAAGAATGTGCCATGTTCTAGTGGTGGTGGAGATACGGGGGTAGCCTTACCAAGTTCAGCAGAAGAGTGTATGCTGCAGACTGCTACAGGTGAGAATCAACATTTGTTTCCTCAAAACACATTACCGATGGTATTACTGATAGGAAACGTTACCTAGCTAGCATAACTTTAGCCAAAATTTGGTTGTGTACGTATATGGGAGTGATGGCAGGTGAGGGGCGCCATAGTCTAGGCAGTACCCCGAGTAGCCTCCCTTCCGCCCCATCCGGGTACGAGCTCGCCCGATATTCATCAGTTAGTTTCTTAGCTAGCCTGTAGACAGTTGTGTTACGTACGTCGCTCTTCGGATATTACTGTATGGATGTGACCAGTCGTCTTGTGACTTGATCTGTTCTTGGACTATGTTGGGACTTGGCTGCGTGGGTTGGGCTAGCTTGGAGTGGAGCTCACTTGGATTGTGCTTTGAGCTGTTTCGAACTTGGGCTGTGTTTCGTGACTTGGACTTAGCGTGCCTGTGGACGGCCTCGACCGGGGTGGTAAAGGGTCCCTTGGCGCCTCAGGATGTCGCTTTAACCGGCGTGGGTTTGCTTCTCGCACCGGCGCTCAGGGGAAGGGAAGAGCGCCGGGCGGCGGCATGATCTGTGCACTTGTTTGAGTTCGTTCTCACCCTCGCGTGCATACTTATTGGTGCGCGGCCTCGGAGGCCACGCTCGTTCGTTCTTTACTGTTGCCTCAGTGTTGCAGTTACCAGGTTCGTACCTGCACGCGATGTGGCGATTTTCAGTGGCCCAGTGACGAGCATGCAGTCTGCCTGCCCTACTCTGGCTGTGAGTCCACGCATCCCTGTGCTGTATGCGCCCCTTGGCTGGAAGAGAGATGGTCCCAGCTGTGTGGATTCTACTCCGTGAACGCCTGACACCTACCCGGGAGCGGCCATCGACTCCCGCTTAGATTACCACGTATGGGCGCAGTAAGTTACCCATGACCGTGACACATCGGACCAGTGCAACTACTACTGTGCAGAATACCATGGATGGGCCTATTAAGTTCTCCATGACCGTGACGCATCGGACCAGTACAACTACTACCGCGCAGAATACCACGGATGGGCCTATTAAGTTCCCATGACCGTGACGAATCGAACCAGTACTACTACTACCGCGCAGAATACCACGGATGGGCCTATTAAGTTCCCCATGACCGTGACGAGTCGGACCAGTCCAACTACTACCGGGCAGACGCCGGCACATGCACTTACAACTGTCTTAGCCCCAGACCAGACGGCGGTACGCAGTATTGGAAGGAAGAAGGTGGCACGCTCGGTGCTTCGGGAAGAGAGGCACGACGCGCACACGCGACGGATCCTGCCCCTAGAGACTACGAACGCTCGGCTTCCCGATCACAGGTCAGTGACGAGCTTCCACGGGCCAGTTCAACTACTACCAGGAAGATGCCAGCACACACACTTACGGTGGTCTTAGCCCCGGATCAGACGGGAGAATGCGGAAGCGAAAGGACGGTGGCACGCTCAGTGCTTTGGGAAGAGAGGCACGAGGCGAACTCTCAACGGGTTCTCGCCCCCGTCTAGACTACTGAGCCGCCTCTGCTGGTCCGACGCCAGCACTCGCACCAACGACGGTCAAAGCCCCGGACCAGACGGCGGAACGCAGTAATGAGAGACGGAAGTTTGGCTTCCCGCTCACAGGTCAGTGACGAACCTCCACAGCCAGACAAACGGACGAAACGGAAGAGCGTACGCTCGCTGCTCAGAGTCATACAGCACGAACCCAGCGCATGCCGGGACCTGAAACTTGTCAGGTCTCCGTACGTTCAGCATCCCACTCACAGGTCAGTGACGAGTCCCCACGGCCGGACAAACTGATTGCGCGCAATTTCGCCCGCGCGCTGCTCTGAGTTTGGGGCATGTGCCTGGTGCATACCGGGACCACGAATCCCTCTGGACCTACAGATGTTCAGCATCCCACTCCTGGGTCAGTGATGAGTCTCCACGACCGGACAACTGACTGAAAGGAAGAGTGCTCCCTCCCTGCACAGAGTACGGGGCTTGACACTATACGCACGCCAGGACCACAAGCCACGTCTGCCCGATGAACGTTCGGCGTTTCGCTCCCTGGTCAGTAACGAGCACGAGCCTGGCGCATGCCGGGACCAAGAGTCCCATAGGAATTATGAGCGTTCAGCGTCACGCGCCCAGGTCGGTGAGGAGGTGGCACGACCGCGCCAACAGCTGTACGGAAGAGAGCACGCTCGCCGCACAAGGGAACCACGAGCCGAGCGCGTGACGGGCCCACGCATCCCGTCTACCACATGTGACGTAAGCAGGGCAGAAGGAACACTGGGGGTTGGAAGAAATGAGAGGACCCTCGCTCTTTTGACAGGCCGCCACTACTACAGACCATGGTCTGTGTTGTTGCGGCAGCCGCTGTGAGGTCTTTTCTTACTCGCCGCCACTTTGGTCTCACACTTGCCGTAGCCACTACATTATGGCTGTCCAAGACTACCGTAATTCCAGAAGCGTTCTGCGTCTTACCAGTACCCCTAGCAATGTTGTCTCACCCTGGACGTGCCTTCCGCGTAGATCTGAAGACTTCGACACCCAGGTTTACTATGCCTTGTTCCCTGCACACCTCGGTGGAGGCCCCTAGGAGGAGGACGTGTGGGGGTTCTAGGCTGTGTTCATATGTTTAAGCGCTTACAGTTGGCAGGTAAGTTAGCGCTGTAGAGATGTGCCGTTTTTCTCTTCTAGCTTCGGCGACCGATGCCAGATTCCTGGCAGCGCTACGGGGTCGTTTCGCTTGGTTCCGTATTCTTGTGCCTCAACCTACGGATTCAGAACTTCGTTACACGCTGTGGGGCTCGGAGACGCCCTCCGCTCGCCGCAGATTCGGACCTCCTGGCCTGCCGGGCGCCACCTACTACGCGGCGTATCTTGCCTTGCTCGTCGCCTTGCCGGCTACCTCTCCGGGGGAACGGGTGCTTCAGGAGGCCACCTACACTACTGCCTTGACCTCCTGATCGCTGATACCCACTACGACAGCCGACATGCGCTCCTGCCAGTTGTGCTTCCACTTCGACGGCTCTAGACGTTTGTTAGTGCGGAACCGGACGGAGGCTCCTGAGAACAGTATGATTCAGCGCGTCCCCAGACAACCCGTCTCCAGCCATGGCCTCCAGGGGCTCATCCGCCACTGTTCGTCGTGGTGGGCAGATGGGCGCTTCCGGGCTACACGTCGACTTCTCCACCGATCTTCCCTAGCGATAGAGGCCAGAGCCCTCTTGAAGACAGCTCGAGTTTCTCTTTGAGTTCCCTCGACAGGCGCGGCTTCTGGGTCTACGCGGGCACGTCTGACTTCACACCTCCTTGGGATGGAGTCACGCTCCGTCTTCACGTATGGCGATCTCCGGAGTGGCGAATTCAGCGGGGACGCACTCAGCGCGATGGGTTCTCCTAGAGTAGGAGCCCTCCATGGACCGGTGTACCGCAGCAGGCCCTCTCCCCCTTTGTTGCTTCAGTGTCTTCTGCTTCGGCGGCTCCTGTTTTCCCTGGATGACGTTCTACAGATGACTGTCATCTCCTTCGCTGGGCGGCTCTCGCGACGGGAGAGTACCTCTGCGCGCCTTCACTTCTGTTGTCCCTTCGCCGTTGCAAGTCTTGCCAACAGGGGCGTTCACCTGATTCCGAGATGCTACTCAGCCTCCGGCGGACGGCCCCCGCTCCTAGGGATCCAGCTTCGGGTTATCGTTGGCGACATATGGACCTTCTCAACGTCTCAGACAGCACCGCAGTCGACGCCCTCTTCCCGCGGGGTGGGCCGCGGTTCCTCGTCCGTGCTCCTTGCCCAGTGGCCGGTGGTGCTGGATCGAGACTTCGCTTCCCAGCTGAGAGTCTTCAGGGACTTCCGCAGGACATGCCGACGCTTCTCTGCATTGCCTTCCCCGTTCATCTCTGCAGCCCGGACCGGTCGTCGCCCTCCACATCGTGGGAAGGCCTTTCGACCCGCCGACCTACGGTGCTGCTTCCAAGCTCCTCCTCCGGATCAAGGTTGCAACGCGGACCTGGGCCTAGTGAATTCGTGCTGCATATTATGCTGGTGGACCGCCAGCATCCTGACCTTCGACGGACCACCACCACATTTGATGTCTACAGCCTGAGACCTCTTCTCCCACGCCTTGACGTTACGCAGCAAGCCTTCGCTGCGAGAGGTTTATCCACGCGGCTGTGGTACCTTTCGCTACGGTTTGGACACTCGACTGGATGAGCCTGCGACAAGAGGGAGGTGTCCGGGGCGGCTGTTGGACCGTTTGACGCATCTTCCTTGGGGACTGGGCAGTTCCTCAGTGGTGATCTCTGTTCTCCGGCGCTCCACTGTGTTCCTTGGCACCGTTGCAGTTAGGGGCTACTGGACCAGGGTCGCTGATGAGGACACTCAACCAGATGAGCCTGCGACAAGAGGGAGGTGTCCTGGGCGGCTGTTGGACCGTTTGATGCATCTTCCTTGGGGACTGGGCGGTTCCTCGGTGGTGATCTCCATTCTCTGGCGCTCCACTGTCTTCCTTGGCACCGTGGTAGTTAGGGGCTACTGGACCAGGGTCGCTGATGAGGACACTCAACCGGATGAGCCTGCGACAAGAGGGAGGTGTCCTGGGCAGCTGTTGGACCGTTTGACGCATCTTCCTTAGGGACTGGGCGGTCCTTCGGTGGTGATCTCCATTCTCTGGTGCTCCACTGTCTTCCTTGGCACTGTTGCAGTTAGGAGCTACTGGACCAGGGTCGCTGATGAGGACCACCCCAGATCGACTGACTCAGGTACCGGCAGCCAAGCGATATGGCAGACCCTCACGACGTGGGAGTCTCACCGTTGGCGCCAGGAACTCCTAGTCTTGGCCGACATCTCCACCATCGTCCCCTACATCCAGGAACAAGGCGGGACCCGCCTTCACTCGCTTCACTCGCTTGCGTCCTTCTCCACCAGGCGTACCGCTGGGGCCAGGATCGGGGCATCGCGCTTTGCGTGAGAGCTCGTCCCGGGGCATCTGACTGTTCTAGCCGGGTGGACACTTTGGCCAGACTTCTTCCAGAAGACTGGGACCAGTTGGGAGACTCCCATGCTGGACCTCTTTGCGACGAGGTGGAACCTCCTCTCCACGCACAAGGCTCAAGCAACCGCGGCAGGCGCTGTACCAGTGACTTGGCGTGGCAAGCCCTCAACAGTAGAGGCTTCTCCAGGGTGGCGGTGGATGCTATCGCTTCGACATGCAGACCCTCGACCAAACGAGTTTCGAGGGAAGTGGCAAGCGCTGGGCGACTGGTGTGGCGACATCCTCTCCTTCCCCACGGATTGACGGTGCCCCAGCTGGCGGGGTTCTTCCTTGGCTCTTCACCACCAGCGTTTCGGGGCTACCTCGCCTTGGTCGCCAACACCTACCGGCAGTGGGGCCGACCTGACCCTGGTAGCTGCAAGACCTCGCCGTTCTGATGGCCCACTTCGGTTGGCGATGCCCGGCCCTTCGCTCCCTAGTCCAGAGATGGGACCTTGGGTGCTTATGTGGCTCAACGCGGACCGCTTTGAACCTCTCCAGTTGGCGCGGTTACCGGACGTGACATGGAGGACATGCTTCCTGTGCATCTGCATCCAGGATCAGTGAGCTCCATGCACTGTCGGCAAGACCCTCACGCTTGCAGTTCCGGACGGACGGCTCCGTACAACGGTTATCTGACCCGCCTTCCTAGCCAAGACGCGGTCTCCTTGGGCTGCCCCACAGTAAGGCCTTTTGCCCTTTACGAGTGACAGACTCCACCCGGGAGACCAGACAGCAGGATCCGGTGGGAGCCTTACTTATGTACCTGCGCCGGACCAAGCCGCTGCGCAGGGGACGCACCCGCCTATTTCTCCCTCTGTCCCCAGGTAGAATGATATCTCAGCCCAGACCATATCCTCCTGGCTCCGATGCGTGATTCGCTCCGCCTACCAAGACCTCGCCCCCGACGAGTCCAAACGTCAGGGCACTCGAGGTCCGAGCCACGGGCACAAGCCCCACATTTGACCGCTATGCTGTCAAGGACTTGTGGCGGCAGTGGGATGGCGAGCTGAGACTACCTTCACCCGTATCTACCTGAGGGAACTCTCCGGCCAGCGCCTGAGCCGTTCACTGGTTGGAGACGCGGCGCAACACTCCCTCCCCGCGCCCTCGGCGCTGTAGGTATCTTAGCTAAAATTATCGGGAGGTTGCCTAGGGAGGGCGGGTCTGATTGCCAGTATTGGGTGTAGGGGCGCTATAGGCGGCACCCGCCTCCTCTTTGGGATTCTTCCTATCAGTAATACCATCGGTAATGTGTTTTGAGGAAACAAATGAATTTTTCTTTAAAATGAATTTTATCGAAAAATACTTACCGATGGTATTACTCGAAGGTCCCTCCCACCTGCCCCACTTGCCGCCAGTTCGCTAAGAAACCAACTGATGAATATCGGGTGAGCTCGTGCCCATGCCCATATAGTAATGCCATCGGTAACGTATTTTGAGAAAACAAATGAATTTTTTTCTAAAATGTATTTTTGGGAAAAATACTTACCGATGGCATTACTCGGATAGCCCCACCTCCTGCCCCGCTTGCTGCTTTTGGCTAAGTGTGAAACTGGCAGGCTTTCGCCCTACGCATGCCCGAATAGGGTGGTAATGGGAGGCCAGCCGGGTCTCCTATGCATGGATCCCCGGTGTCTCTTCCCCAGTTGTGCAGGGGACACAACTTTAGGCTGAAATCTATAGGCTATAGAGTGTATTCCAAACAGTAATGCCATCGGTAAGTATTTAAAAAAAAAAATACATTTTAGAAAAAAAATCATTTTTGCATTTAACAACAATAAGAAAGGTCTTATTTTTCAGTTATTACAGGTCATCAGCATATAAGTAGGACGCCTCTAGCTCAAGTACAGTCACACAGCGTACCCTACAAGTTCAGAGTTCTGGCCAGTCTGGTGGATTTTCATCCCAACTGTGATGATGCAAGTCAGTTTGTGCAGTTGCTTTGCCCGCAGTGCTGTCATCTGTGAGTATTACAGCACTGTTTTATGTCAATGTTTGTTATACCGAGGGATCGACCATGATTGTGCAAGGGTAGTGATGATGATGTCCATGAGTACGGCGCTTATATCCAGTCAAGTTTTGCCTGAGAAGAAGACAGAAAAGAAAACAGAAGTGCAGTCGAATGAGTGAGTCTTCAGCTGCTAGTGGAAAGCACTGCATCTCACAGACTCCTTTCAGATGGTCAGGAAAATTGTTCCAGAGCTTTGGAGCCAAGTGAATGAAAGAGCTTCTGCTTCTTGTTGGTACAGTCTGTAGTAGGATGATGGAGGCGGGATGGTGTTGATGAGCGAAGTGAACCTTTGGCTGTCAATGGTTTTGGCAACTCGGGAATCACTTTCACAAAAATTGCTACCCACAGCCAAAAGGTTTACAAGCATGTGTGAGCTAGCTTGGCGTCAAACACTTGGGTTTACCATGGTCGATCTTTCTCGTGAACTGGTACATATGTTTAGTCAGAAAAAATCCCAAATTTGTATCAGTGCAACTATCCATGCTATTATGTATTATCTGCAATCTGTATCATCTAAGGCCCACACTGACTGCATCTAGAACACAGACAATTCTGGGAAAAATACAACAGTCTTAGCTTGATTATTTGCCACTCTAGATATTTATTTCCTCAAAAACATTACTGATGACATTACTGTATGGAAGTGTCTACTACTTACTCAATTTTAGCCTAAGAACCCGTTGTGTTCCTACACAACCCGGGAGGCACTCGGGGAACCCATCCCTGCCCATAGAGCCTCAATGAACTCCTTTCAATTTTTCCTGGCTATTGTCGTCTTTATACGGATGGGTCCAAGTCTGAGGATGGGAGAGTGGCTGCGGCTGCAGTGTCCTCTCGCCATCCTAGACGCCCATTTAAGCTCCGCCTCCCTGACCATTCCTCTGTATTTAGTGCAGAACTGCAGGCAATTCTGCTGGCACGCAAGCATGCCTATCAGTCTCGGGAAAGGAACTTCCTGATTCTATCTGACTCTATTTCTGCCCTGCAGGCCCTCCAGGGCGTGGGTACAGACCACCCACTGCTGGTGCAGATTAGAGAGCGCTACGCAGACTTGATGAAGGAATATTATGACATCATTTATTTCATCAAAAACATTACCGATGACATGACAAATGGGAGTGTCTACTACGTGCTCAAATTCTAGCCTACGAACCCGTTGTGTGCACACACAACCCGGGAGGCACTCGGGGAACCCTCCAGAGGGGCCAAGAGTTGTCTCCCGGACCTGCCTATCCGGTTCCGAGTCACCTGACTCGCCAGTCAGCTACGTAGGCTCACGACCTTCGGACGTGTTCTAGCCTCGCGCTCCCTTCGACCAGTCGGTCTTGGTGCTCGAGTTCGCCGTGACTTTGGCTTCGCCTGTTGCTTCGCTTCTGCTTCGCTTCTTGCTTCGCTGCAGCTTCGCTTGCGCTTCTTCGCTTGGCGTCCTCCTTGGTTGGCTTCGCTTGGCGGACCTGCTGGTTCCCGCCATTTCGCCGGTGGCGACATGGACGTCTCTTCTCCCGCTACCGCTTCGGCAGAGAGGTAGGATAGTTAGTTGGGCCCGGAGCCGGTCCCCGGGCGGGTACCGGCCTGTGCCTTTGGACTCTACCTTGTTCGTGTTGTGTGGGTTTCGTTGAGCGGGGACTCTTAGCTCGGCAGGGCCCTGGTGCCCTCGCCTTTCCCCTTTTGGGGTGAAATTACTGGCTTCCCCTGGTAGCCTTCGGGGAGCATTGTTTAAACCAGCTGCGGCGCGTGGCTCATGTTGCATCTCCGGCCTGGCTGGGGTATGCTTGTTTCGAGAGCGCACTCTTAGCTTAGAGCGCTACAGCATTATTGCCTGGGGGCACGGCCCTTTCGTCCCTATTGTCGTTTGGCCCGCCGTGTGATGGCCTTAGTCGCCTGCGCGGCGTTAAACCCAAATGACTAAACTAAACTAAACCTATTGTCGTTTGGCGCACATTCCTCTCCAGCCTGGCTGGGGTAGGCTTTGTTCTGAAGACGCAAGCTTAGCTTCGGGCGCTACAACAGTATAGCCTGGGGGCACAGCCCGTTTGTCCATATCGTTCGGTACGGTTCCCCTTGGTAGGACGAGCCCTGTTGGTCTCGACCACGTACCGGCACGTTGTTTGTTTGGTGTGTTGCAGTGCCCTCCTGATGACCTGCACGCAGTGTGGAGGTTTCCAGTGGCCCTCGGATTCGCACAAGGTCTGCCTGCCGTGTGTCGGCTGTACATCTGAGCGTTCTTGTGACGTTTGCGCCGTCTGGCCGGAGCTCCGCTGGGTCCAACTTTGGAGCTTCTACCGACGTGAACGCCCGACACCTGTGCCTGTTGCAAGACCTGCGGAAGTGCCGGCTGTCATCTCAGGCACACCGACCGCTCTTGCCCCCGATGGCCCCAGTCTGGAAAGATCTCCACAGCGGACACAGCAAGGTAGTGTGCGGAGTCGGGAGTTCGAGGCGCGGATTCCCAGGAGGGAACGCGCTTGGACCAAGCCTTACGACAGGCAGAGAACCCATCTCGAGACAGAGGTCAGTTCGGAGAGATGTGCCTCGCGCCGTCCATGGTCAACCGGTCCCCACTCGTCTCCTAGGAAGGCCTTGGATCCCCCTCGGCCGCTGCGAGCCCGCCTCGCCACAGAGTCCGGCTCGCGGAGACATTCGCGCACACTCACCACACCACTACCTGTGTCCAGTTCCTCCTTGCGATCGAAGTCTGACCACCTCTCTCGCGCTCCTTCGTGTGAGCGTCGTAAAGTTCGGGATTCTTCTCGTCATCTGGACCATGGGCCTTCGCGCTCTACCTCTTCGCGGCGTTCGTCCCACGTTCCCCGCCGTCTGCCTCGTCCCGCCCGTTCCCCTTCCCCTCGCCCAGCCTCTTTCCTTCCTCCTCGTTCCCGGGGATCACGGTCTCCAGCTCGTAGTCGCTCGTCTGGTCGCCGCCGCCGTTCCCGCTCCTCTAGTGCGTCGCGTCGCCGTCGCGGACGTCGCTCTCCCCTGCGTGCTTCGGCGCCTTATGGCTCCCCTCGTCCTCGTCGAGCTGCTCGCTCTCGGAGTCGCGGTCGCCGTCCCTCTTCGACGGCTCTCGGCGGCGTGGACGACGATTCGTTGAGTCTTCTCCCTGATGATTCCATCTCAGTTCTCCTCGGAGGTCTCAGCCGCTCTCCTTCGCCGCTCTCTCCTTCGGATGCGTCGACAGCCCACGGGTTACCGGCCTCCTCCCGCACAGAGGTTCTTCTGGCCCTCGACGAGGTCGCTCGCCTCATCTCCGCCACGCTTCCGGCAGCGGACTGCCCTCCATCCCCTCCCCTGAAGAGGAAGCCTTCTGCCTTCGTCGACGCGGGTAGACAGGTAAAGAAGTTCAAGACTCTCCCTCAGCCCCCCTCCTTTCGTGAGCTTCGGGATGTGTTCTCGGCCCACCTGTTGTCTGACTCAAGAGACAGTAATTTCTTCTCGGACCACAGATGGCCTCCGGACCTCGACATGTACTTCCGCCAGCAGTGGTACGCCGGCCATTCCCAGGCCTTCCTCTGCCCTCTCCCTCCGGTGGATCCAGCCGCCGTGGTTCAGGCGGGTGGGGCCTCTGCACTCAGACGCGCGCTCCCCGCGGGTTTGGACAAGACGGCTTCGCTTGTCAGGAATTCCTTGGCCTGCGCCGGCTTCATGGAGCTCCTTACGCAAGCCTTCCTCCGGCGCGTGGAAGATTCGTGGCACCCGTCCCTGACCCCCCTTCTTGGCGACCTCCTCGTCCTCGCTGAAGCGGCCAGCCGCGCCGCGTATCACTCTTCGGTCAACGCTATGGCTGCAGCCGCCAATTGTGATTTACTCCGCCGCGACGCTGTCCTGCAGGCCTGCCGGGGAATGCCTGCCGACCTGAAGACCCAGCTGCGTCGGGCCCCCCTCGGGGGACCCCTTCTCTTTGGTGACACCTGGCAAGCTGTCAAGGATTCCAATGCGGACAGGTGGCCTCCCAAGTCTGTTCCTCGGCGCTTTCAGTCAGCCCGCAAGGCCGTGGGTCGCCCCCTGCGGATCTCCAGACCCGTCGCCCCGACGTCAACAGCCCAGCTGCAGTCCCTGCGTCGCCGTCGCCCCGCCTTCGGTCGCCCCGGCCAAGCTAACGCCCCCGCCCCCGCTTGGCCCCGTCCCGCCCGTCGCCCTGGGCGCGGGCGGGCTCAGTGACTCCTCCCCTCCTCCGCCTCCGCCGGCCGTCTCGGGTCCTCCAGTCGGCGGCAGGCTCGCCCTCTTCAGCGACGAGTGGCGATTACTGATTCCAGAAGACCCGTGGATTTTAGACACTGTTTCCGGCGGCCTATGGATCTCCTTTCGTTCCCCTCCTCCTCTGCGTACGACTCCGCTGTGGACCGAGATCCCCGCAGACCCGCTCAAGGAGTGCGCCCTACGGGGGGAAGTCGACTCTCTCTTGAGGAAGGATGCCACAGAGGTTGTGCGCCGCGCAGACTCGCTGGGATTTTACAGCAGACTTTTCGTCGTCCCCAAGCCTGGCGGCAAGTGGCGCCCAGTGATCGACCTCTCAGCCCTAAATCGCTTCATCGTGGCTCCTTCCTTCCACATGGAGACGGCCCGAGCCCTGCGTACCGCGGTGCGACCCATGGATTACGCCGTCAGCCGGGATCTCTCCGACGCTTACCTACACGTACCCATACATCCGGCCGCCCAGAGGTATCTGCGCTTCGCGTTCGATGGAACCGTTTACCAGTTCGAGCCCTACCCTTCGGCCTCAACCTCAGCCCCTGGGTCTTCACCCGCTTGATGGATGCAGTTATGGCCAGGGCACGGCAGTCGTCTCTCAGCCCTATGTCCAACTACCTCGACGATCTCTTCCTGAGGAACCACGTCGAGTCCGTCTTGGAAGAGGACAGGGATACACTGATGCGTCTGCTGTCGCGACTGGGGTTCCTCCTCAACGTCGGGAAGTCAGATCTCACGCCCTCGCGCCGCTTCATTCCTCTCGGAATGGATTTTGCCACCGATCTCAACGTTGTTCGCCTCCCGGATCCCCGGATTCGGAAGTTGGCCACCTTCGCCAACCAGCTAGCTCAGCAGGAAGCAGCTCCCGCCCGAGTTTGGCTTCAACTCCTCGGACTGATCAACGCAGCGGCGGACCTTCTCCCCCTGGGTCGCCTCTACGCCCGCCCCCTTCAGCTGCACCTCCTGCTTCTCTGGAGACCCTCTTCTGGCGACCTTACCCACCTGGTCCCGGTTTCCCCCCTGGTTCGCCCTCACCTTCTACGCTGGACCGACACGGCTTGGTTGGCTTCGGGAGTCCCTTTGTCCTCCCCCCCCCCCCCGCACCTCTCCCTGTGTGTCGACGCGAGCCTCTCGGGGTGGGGAGCCCACCTGCTTCCTCAATTCTCCTCGGCTTCCGGCCTCTGGCCCCCGGAGTTTGCGGACAAGCACAGCAATTGGTTAGAGCTGCAGGCAGTCTGGCAAGCCCTCTTCGTTTGGGAGAACCAGCTCAGGAACCAGCGGCTTCTCGTCCTCTCCGACAACTCGACGGTGGTGGCCTACATCCAGAGACAGGGGGGCACCCGATCTCCCGACCTCTGTATGCTCCTCTTCCGTTTGATGCGCTGGGCCGAGGAACGCGACATTACACTCCTCGCACGACACATTCCTGGCCACTTGAATGTGTTGGCGGACTCGCTCTCTCGCCGCGGCCAGTTGCTCCACACAAAATGGACGTTGCGCCCGGATATCTTCCAGATGATCTGCGCCCGTTGGGAGACTCCCTTAATCGACCTCTTTGCTACGAGGTGGAACCGCCAGCTTCCCCTCTTCGTCTCCCCGATTCCAGACCCGCTGGCCTGGGCAGTCGATGCCCTCTCGATTCCTTGGGACGGCCTCATCGCTTACGCGTACCCCCCGACAGTCCTCATTCCCAAGGTCCTCCACAAACTTCGAGGGAGCAACGCAGTCCTGCTTCTGGTCGCCCCGCTGGCTTGGGCCCGGTCCTGGACCACCGACCTACTCAACCTCGCCACCTCTCCTCCCCTGCGCCTTCCCACGCCCCGTTCCATGCTCAAGCAGCCCAGGCAGGCTCTCTTCCACCCTTGTCCCGAACGCCTGTCTCTTCACGCCTGGAGGTTGTGCAGCGCGCCCTCACCGCTCGAGGCTTCTCTGGTGCAGCAGTGGAGGCAATCGCTGCAGCCCGCAAGCCGTCCACCCGGCGTGTTTACGAAGGGAAGTGGCGCGTCTTGTGTGCCTGGTGCGACGCCCGTCGCCTCCTACCCACCGGACTGACTAACCCACAGCTAGCGGACTTTCTCCTATGGCTCTTCGAGGTCCAAGGTTTGGCGCCCATCACCATCAGGGGATACTTATCCATGGTCGCCGACACGTACCGTCATCTCGGCCTTCCAGACCCCGGCGCCTGTAAGGACCTCTCCGACCTCATGTCCAGCTTCAGCCTCCAACGTCCGACTCAGCGTTCTCTCGTTCCTCGCTGGGACCTACCTTGGGTCCTGACGTGGCTGAATTCTTCCCAGTTCGAGCCACTCGCTCTAGCCCCTCTGGCAAATGTGACACGCAAGACCTGCTTCCTTCTAGCCTTGGCCACCGCGTCCAGAGTTAGCGAGCTACACGCTCTTTCTACCCGCCCAGACTGCCTCCAGTTCAGGGCAGATCGCTCCGTGCAGCTCTTAACGGACCCCAGCTTTATTGCCAAAACAAGGTCGCCCCTAACTGCTCCACAGATCATCACCTTGCGGCCCCTGGGAGGGCCTGCCTGCTCTCCGGAGACTCGGCGACAGGATCCCGTGCGTGCCCTACGCATCTACCTGCGCCGTACCAAAGTTACCCGTAGAGGGCGCTCCCGCCTCTTCCTGCCCATACGCCAGGGCAAGACTGATATCACAGCCCAGACGATCTCCTCCTGGCTGCGCTGGGTAATACGATCGGCATACATGGATCTCTCCCCACGCGTAGCGCAGAGACTGAAGATCCGCGCACACGAAGTACGCGCCATGGCCACGAGCGTCGCATTCGATCGGAGCTGCGCTGTCAAGGACATCGTGGCCGCGGTGGGCTGGCGAGCAGAATCTACCTTCGCTCGTTTCTACCTTCGGGATCTGGCGGGACAGCGAGACAACCTCGCCTTGTTGGGGGACCTCACGGTGGCACAGCACTCCCTCCCGGCGCAGCAGGCGCCGTAGGTACGCACCTAGCTAGTTACCTGGGAATTAGCAATGGGAGGACGGTCTTGGTCTCCGGTAGTACCGGGGCGGCACCCTCCTCCTATTCGTGATTCTCCCATTTGTCATGTCATCGGTAATGTTTTTGATGAAATAAATGCATTTTTCTTTAAAAGGTATTTTTTCGAAAAATACTTACCGATGACATGACACGGAGGACCCTCCCACCTGCCCCGCTTGCCGCTGGTGAGCCTAGTATCTGACTGGCGAGTCAGGTGACTCGGAACCGGATAGGCAGGTCCGGGAGACAACTCTTGGCCCCTCTGGAGGGTTCCCCGAGTGCCTCCCGGGTTGTGTGTGCACACAACGGGTTCGTAGGCTAGAATTTGAGCACGTAGTAGACACTCCCATTTGTCATGTCATCGGTAAGTATTTTTCGAAAAAATACCTTTTAAAGAAAAATGCATTTTTATTTGGGTCCCGGGCCATGTGGGCATCGAAGGCAACAGAATTGCAGATTCTGCTGCCAACAGTGCCCGCAGTGACCCTGTCCCTGACACACACTGTTTATAGTGATTTTAAACCTGTGATTAGTGCGTCCATAGCCCGCGAGTGGCAGTCCGAGTGGGACAAAGAGGAAGGGAACAAGCTACATGAAGCTCTTCCTACGGTGTCCGACAGTCTACCTTTCCGCTGCAGCAGCCGCCGTGAGGAGACTGTCCTTACTCGGCTCCACATCGGGCACACATATGTTACGCACTCTTACTTACTTAAACAGGATGAGCGTTCATGGTGTTTTGCCTGTGATGAGCAGTTTTCTGTTTGACACTTTTTGCTGTATTGTGCTGATCTAATCGACACGAGATATAAACACTTTGCAGCAGACTCCTTGAAGGTTTTGTTCCAGGATGTCCCACTAGACAAAATCTTAAATTTCTTGAGAGAATGCAATATTTTTAACAAGATCTGAGCATTCATAGATTATGTGAATTTTTTAATTTGACCTTTTTGAGAGTCTGTAGACGTTTCTTTTAAAGACATGTGACATTTTAGCCTGACATTTTTAAGCTATATCTACATCTTGTCTTAGGACCTTGCTTTTAGTCTGGCTTTCCAGATTTTTACCCATCCCGCCGTGAGATGGCCTTGGTCGCCTGCTCGGCGTTAAACCCAAATAACTAACTAACGGTTCTGAGTCATGTGGTGGACCAACCAGTCGTTCTACTTAGCTCATGCTGTGCAGACGTGTTTTCAGCATTAGCCTTCAGACCCTGATTGTGTATGGTGTGTCTGGTCTTGCCCGGTCGTCTTGCCTTGTTGTGACTTCGGACTTTGGTGCTTCACCTTCGTCGCTGCCTGTTCTGCCTTCTGGGAGGGCTTCATTGCCTGTTCTACCGGCCTTGCCTCTTCTGCGCTTTCCTGGGGTTGCCCGGTCTACGCGGCGCTGACTCGGTTGGGACTGCCCCCCGCCGTCGCGCGTTGAGGGTGTTATGGAGGTTCCTCCCCCCGTCTCCGCTTCGACTGAGAGGTAAGGTAGCGGTAGCAGCCCTCGGCTGGCCCCCGGGCCAGGCGCCAGCTTCAATCAGAGGCACCTCGTTTCGCTCGTACTTTCGTTGTACCATTTTGCGTCCGACGCTCGTCTTAGCTTGATGGGGGCCCTCGCCTGATAGCGTGTCGTGTCGGACATGCATTGCGGCTGCTTCTTTTGCTCATATTATACTTTTGCGTTGAGCTCTTGACTTCGTTGGCGGGGCCTCTCGGTGACCACGCTTGGTCGCCTATCGTGTCTGATATGTGTTGCAGCTGCCAGGTGCTCATTTGCTCGCAGTGTGGCGACTTCCAATGGGCGACGGATAACCACAAGGTCTGTTTCCGCTGTGCTGGCTGCTCCTCTGACCACACCTGTGATGTCTGCTCGTCCTGGCCCGAGCTACGGTGGTCTCACCTGTGGAGCTTTTACCGGCGCGAACGCCCGACGCCGCCTAGCGACCGATCGGCTCCCTTGCCGCCCCCCTCCATTCCCAGAGAAGTGACCACATGCGCCTGCCCCGACCTTGTGGAACGGACGACACGTCAGACACACACACTCAGCGCGTACCACAGGACTGCATCCACTGCCAAGCCCGCTGACTCTTACGAGGACTCGTATAGCTGGCAGAGTGCCCGCCTCACTGAGCCTGGCCTGCAAAGACTTGTGTCCCATCGTCCAAAGACCAGTTCACCGACCGGAGACCTCCCGCTCCGCCATCAGCTCCAGTCACTCTTGCTCGTCCGGCGACCTCCGTCGGAAGGACCTTGTTGCGCGCCGAGACAGCAGACGCAGCCTCCGACTCTCCTCGTCCTCATCGCGCTCGGCGTCGTCTCATGCTCCATTCCGGCATCCAGATCCTCGCTCGTCTTGGTATGCCTCTCCCCGCTGCTCTCGTCGACTTCACAGGCTAGGAGCTCGCCCGTACAGGATCGTCGGCCCCTCTCCCGGAATCGCAGTCGCTCCCCACGGGAGAAGCGCCCGCTGCGTGCCAGCCCCCCTTCGCCTCGCTGCTCCTCGCCTCGTTTGTTGCCCCCTCGTCGACTGCGCAGCTTGCCGGTGGTTAGCCGGTTACCTGCTCGACTGGTCTCTGCTAGTGAGGCCCCCCTCCCCCATCCCCCCACCCCAAGGACGATGAGGCCCTTAGCATTCTACCCAAGAACTCCATCTCGGCCTTGTTCGATGCCGACAGCCGCTCGCCTTCGCCCCGCTCGCATGACAACCCTGGTACCCCTAGGCTACCTTCGGCTTCTTGCGCGGAGATGCTTTTGGCCCTGGATGAAGCTGCTTGTGTCATCGCGGCCACCCTGCCTGCGGACGCCTGCCCCCCGTCTCCCCCCCTCAAGAGGAAGGTCGTTGACGTGGGTCGTCAGGTGAAAACGTTTAAGTCGTTCCCCTAGCCCCCCAGCTTCAGGGACCTTTGGGACGTCTTCTCCACCCAGCTCCAGCAAGCCACTTCCCGGGATTCCGATTTCTTCTTGGACCATAGATGGCTGGCGGGACTTGACATCGCCTTCCGCCAGGACTGGTATGCGGGCCATTCCCAGTCGTTTTCCTCTCCCCTCCCGCCTTTGGACCCTCCGGCTCTTGTGCAGGCAGACGGCCCCTCTCAGCTGAAGCGTTCCTTTCCCCGCGGCTTGGACAGGACTGCGACCCTGGTCCATAACACCTTGGCTTGTTCGGGATTCCTGGAGCTCCTTACCCAAACCTTCGTTCACCGCATCGAGGACTCCTGGCATCCCTTGATCTCACCCCTCCTAGGAGACCTCCTCGCTCTCGCGGAAGTGGCCAACCGGGCGGCGTATCATTCCTCCATCAACGCCGTGACTGCCGCCGCCAATTGTGACCTGATGCGTCGGGACTCCGTGCTTCAAGCCAACCGCGGGATGCCCCCCGATCTGAGGACTCAGCTGCGTCGCGCCCTCCTTGGCGGCCACCTCCTCTTCGGCGCGTCTTGGCAATCGGTGAAGGACGCCAACTCCGACTGCTGGCCCAGCAGGATGCCCCCCCCCCTCCCCACGCTTTCAAGCTGCCCGCAAGGCCGTGGATCACGCCCTGCGGACCGCCAGACCTGCCTCGGCTTCCGCCCCCACTCGCCCTCGGATCCCCCAGCGGACCCCCGCCTTCGGCCGCTCCCAACCATTTCGGTCCCTTGCCCCGCCTGGCCCCGCCCTGCCCACCACCCTGGGCGCAGGCGGGCCCCCTGACTACTCCCCTCCTCAGCCCCCCGCCGACAGGAGACCCCAGAGCGGTCAATTGTGACCTGATGCGTCGGGACTCCGTGCTTCAAGCCAACCGCGGGATGCCCCCCGATCTGAGGACTCAGCTGCGTCAGAGGGCTAGCCTCCCGCCGACAGGAGACCCCAGAGCGGTCGGCGGGAGGCTAGCCCTCTGCAGCGAGATGTGGCGCTCACTGTTTCTGGACGACCCCTGGATCTGCTCCATCACCAAGGGCCTCCTGATTACCTTTTGCTCGCCTCCGCCGCTGCGACGCTCTCCACTCCTGACCGAGATTCCGATCGACAAGCTCAAGGCCTCCGCTCTGCGCGGAGAGGTCGCCTCCCTTCTGCAGAAGGCCGCCACAGAGGTGGTGCTGCACCCTGACTCCCCAGACTTCTACAGCCGCCTCTTCGTCGTGCCAAAGCCGGGCGGCAAGTGGCAACCCGTCATCTATCTCTCGGCACTGAACAAGTATCGTGGCCCGACCTTTCGTATGGAGACCACCAGGGCCCTCAGGGCCTCTGTGCAACCCGGGGACTTCGCGGTCAGTCTGGACCTATCCAATGTGTATCTCCACATCCCCATGCACCCCGCCTCCAGGAAGTATCTCTGCTTCTCCTTCGACAGTGTGATCTACCAGTTTCGGGCCCTCCCGTTCGGTCTCAACCTCAGCCCTTGGGTTTTCATCCGCATCATGGACGCCATAGTTGCCAAGGCTCGACAGTCGTCTTCCAGTCCGACTTCGAACTACCTAGACGACCTCCTCCTACGCAACCAATCGGAGGCTGACCTGGTCACGGACAGGGATGCGCTGCTTTGGCTGTTATCGCGGTTGGGTTTCCTGGTCAATGAGGGCAGGTCGGACCTCACTCCCTCACGCAGGTTTGTCCACCTCGGCATGGAATTTGCAACCGACCTCAACAAGGTGCGTTTACCAGAGCCTCGGATCTAGAAGATAGCCGCCCTAGCCGGCCAGCTAGCCCAGGAGGATGCAGCCCCCGCCAGAATTTGGCTTCAGCTTCTGGGCTTGATGAATACTGCAGCGGGTCTCCTCCCCCTCGGTCATCTTTACTCCCGGCCGCTACAGCTGCACCTCCTGCTCCATTGGCGTCCGTCCTCCGGCGACATAGTGGCCCTGGTGCCCGTGACTCAGATGCTTCGTCCCTATCTATGGCGTTCGTGGCTCGCTTCGGGAGTCCCCCTGGCCTCTCAGCCCCCTCAGCTCTCCCTTTGTGTCGATGCAAGTCTCTCCGGGTGGGGTGCCCACCTGCTACCACAGTTCCTCATGACGTCCAGCCCCTGGCCTCCAGAACTGGCGGACAGACATATCAACTGGTTGGAGCTGCAAGCGGTCTGGCAAGCCCTCATCGCGTGGGAAGCACGCCTCCGTCACCAGGAGCTACTCGTCCTCTCGGACAACGCGACGGTGGTTTACTACATTTAGAAGCAGGGCGGAACACACTCCCCAGACCTGTGCATGCTCCTCTACCGTCTGATGCGCTGGTGCGAGGACCGCATCATTTCCCTCCGAGCTCGACACATTCCAGGCCACCTGAACGTGTTGGCCGACTCTCTCTCTCGGCACGGCCAGTTGCTACACACAGAATGGACGCTACGCAAGGACATCTTTCGGATGATCTGCGCTCACTGGGAGACGCCTATGATCGACCTGTTCGCCACGAGGTGGAATCACCAGCTTCCCCTCTTCGTCTCTCCAATTCCAGACCCCCTTGCCTGGGCAGTCGATGCGCTCTCCATCCCTGGGACGGTCTCGTCACATACGCTTACCCCCCGATGGTTCTCGTTCCCAAAGTCCTCCTCAAGCTTCAAGGATGCAATGCGGTCGTCTTGCTGGTCGCCATGTTCTCCTGGAACCGGTCTTGGACCACCGACCTCAGCCTCGCCATGGACCCCCCCCACCCCCCCCCCTGCTGCTGCCCACGCCGAGCACAGTGCTCAAGCAACCCTGCCAGCTGCTGTTCCACCCGTGCCCGGAGCGGCTCCTCCTTAACGCCTGGAGATTGTGTGGCAAGCCCTCACCACTAGAGGCTTCTCGAGTGCAGCAGTGGAAGCGATCGCCACTGCCCGCAGACCCTCGACCAGGCGCGTCTACAAGGGAAAATGGCGAGTACTGTGGTCCTGGTGCGCTAACCAGCAATTCTCTTCCACCGAACTGACGAATCTCCAGCTCGCTGACTTCTTCCTCTGGCTCTTCGGAGACCAAGGTTTGGCCCCCATCACTATCAGGGGGTACCTGTCCATGATTGCCGACACCTACCGTCACCTCGGGCCATCCGGAACCCGGCGACTGCAAAGACATTGCCGACCTTATGACTCGCTTTGGCTTGCAGCGTCCAGTTCCCCGCTCGCTCTTTCCTCGCTGGAACCTTCCCTGGGTACTTACTTACGCCTGTCACCCCTACCCGGGTATAGGCCGTCGACGAGAGACCTCCAGCGACTCCTGTCCTGTGCTTCTCCTTCGATTTTACTCCAGGTGGTTCCCAGTCTCTTGATGTCTCGACGCCAGGAGTTTCTCGGCCTACCTCTTTTCCTCTTTCCCTGGGGGTTCCATGACAATGCCTGCCTAGTGATACTGGAAGCTGGCTTTCTCAGACTGTGACCAATCCATCCCCATCTTCTTCAGCCAATTTCATTCTTTGCTGTTATCTGCTCTGTTCTCTCCCAGAGTCTGACGTTGCTGATCTTCTCTGGCCAGTGGATTTTCAAAATTCTTCTAAGGCATCTGTACTCTGTTGACTGTGGTTTTTGTCAATCTCCAAGTCTCTGCTCCATATAGGAGAACTGCTTTTATGTTGGAGTTGAAGATCCGGACTTTGGTGTGTTGTGACAGCTCTCTGGAACTCCACACTTTTTTCAACTGGAGAAAGGCTGCTCTGGCTTTACCGATTCGTCCTCTGACATCTGCATCAGTGCCGCCTTTTTTGTCTATGATGCTCCCGAGATAGGTGAAGGACTCCACCTCCTCCAGCGGGGTGCCAGCAAGCAAGACTGGTTCTTCCCTGGTTGCGTTCAGCCTCATTGTCTTTGTTTTCTGTTTGTGGATGGTGAGGCCCACTTGGGACGATATGTCAGCAAGCCTCGTGGTCTTGTCCTGCATTTGTTGATGAGTGTTGGACAGTAATGCCAAGTCGTCTGCAAAATCGAGGTCATCAAGCTGTGTCCACAGTGTCCACTGTATTCCACTTCGTCTGTGCTCTGTGGTCCTCTTCATGACCCAGTCTATGGCCAGTAGGAAGAGGAACGGAGACAGCAGACACCCCTGCCTGACACTGGTTCTGACCTGGAGCTCCCTGGTGAACTGCCCTTCGTGGATCATGCGACATGTCATGCCATCGTAGCTGCTCTTGATCAGGCAGATGAGCTTTGTGGGTACATCGTAGTGTCGTAGGAGTTTCCACAGAGTCTCTCAGTCCACGCTGTCAAATGCTTTCTCGTAATCCACAAAGTTGACGTACAGCGGGGAGCTCCACTCAAGAGACTGTTCCACGATGATGCAGAGAGTGGCGATCTGGTCTGTACATGATCGGTTTTTCCTGAATCCTGCTTGCTGGTCTCTCAGCTGGGGGTCAACGGAGCTCTTCATTCTGATGGGTAGGTCGGTCTCTGCTGGCTGGATGTCTGGGGGGTCGGGTGGGCTGGGTCTGTTCAGTAACTCTTCAAAATACTCGGCCCATCTGTCGAGTTGGTCTGCTCTGTCTGCAATAGGCTTGCCTTCTTTGTCTTTTACTGGTCTTTCTGTATGGCCATACTTGCCCGACAATCTTCTGGTAATGTCGTAGAGCTGTTTCATGTTGCCGCTGCCTGCTGCCTTTTCTGCCTCTGCTGCCAGGTTGTCTGTGTAGGCCCTCTTGTCTGCCCTGATACTCCTCTTCACCTCGCGGTTGGCTTCCGAGTATTCCTCCTGTGCCCTTGCTTTGGCTGCTCTCGTGCGACTGTTGTTGACAACTGCTTTCTTCTGCTTCCTCACTTCTATCTTCTTCAAGGTCTGTGCCGACAGCCAGTCCTTGTGATGGTGTTTCCTGAACCCTACAGTGTATTTGCAGGTTGAGTTCAGCGCCTCTCTAACTGCCTTCCACTGCTGCTCTGTGGTGACTGCCTCCTCTTCATTTACTAGCTCTTGTAGCGCTTGAAACCGGTTGGACTGCACTAGTTTGAACTCTTCTCTCACTCCAGTCTCTCTCAGGAGGCCTACATTATAGTGCTGTCTTCTTGTTGTCTCTGTGCATCTTTTCTTTAACTTGAGCTTTATTCTTAAGGTAAGCAGATGGTGGTCTGAGGTGACATCTGCTCCCCTCCTCACTCGAACATCTTGAAGGGATCTTCTAAATTTCTTGCTAATTCAGATATGGTCTATTTGGTTCTCTGTAGTATGGTCAGGTGAGACCTAAGTTGCTTTGTGTATTCTTCTGTGTGGAAAGATGCTGCCTCCAATGACAAGTCTGTTTAGAGCATAAAAGTCTACAAACCTCTCCCCGTTCTCACTCGTCTCCCCTAGTCCCTGTCTCCCCATCACCTCTTCGTATCCGGTGTTGTCCTCCCCTATTTTGGCATTAAAATCGCCCATGACGATGGTGATGTCTCGCTCCGCACATTTGTCCACGGCACTCTGGAGTCGGTCGTAGAACTCTTGTTTCTCTTCCTCGTCACTGTCATTAGTGGGCGCATAACACTGGATGACGTTCAGCTTGAGCTTTTTCTTGGTTCTAAAGGCTGCTGTGATAATTCTTGGCCCAAGAGGTTCCCAGCCCATTAGCGCTCTCTGTGCCACTGGTGACAGCATGAATGCTACTCCTTCTGTATGGGGGGCATTCTCCTCTTCATGACCTGAATACAGAATCATCTCCCCACTTAACAGCCTTTTCTGCCCAGACTGGGTCCATCTGGCTTCACTGATACCTAGCAGGGAAAGGTTGTACTTTTGCATTTCCGCTGCTATCTGGGCAGCCTTGCCACTCTGGTACATGGTCTTGACGTTCCATGTGCCCATGGTTGTGTCCCTGGATAGAGAGAGGCGGCTCGGTCCTGTGGCTTCCGAAGACTTCCAGCTTTCACCACAGGACGTCATAAATCTTCTGGTAGAAGAACCTTCCTTCTCCAGGAAAGGAATTACTGTTTGTCTTTTCGTCGGCGTTTTTGTAGCTATTTCCTTTTTTGCAGGGTGGGGAAGCTACCCCCATGCCCAACCCCCTTACTAGGAGGACCAGGGGTTTTCTGTCGGGGTCTCCTTCCCTTAGACCATGTTGGTTCACGGCACCTTATTTCATTTGGTGCACCCCTCTCACGAGGGACCCCCTATCCACCACCCAGGGGACGCGCCTCAATGCCATATGGTCCCAGCGCGAGGTCCCTGGGTACTGACGTGGCTTAACTCCGACAGGTTCGAAACGCTGTCCTTGGCCCGCTTCGCGGATGTGACGCGTAAGACTTGCTTCCTGTTCGCTCTGGCCACGGCAGCCCGAGTAAGCGAGCTACACGCGCTGTCAGCGCGCCCTGCCTGCCTGCAGTTCAGGACGGATGGTTCCGTGCAGCTTCTCTCGGACCCTGCCTTCCTTGCCAAGACTAGGTCTCCTCTGACCGCGCCACAGGTGTTTACCTTATGACCGCTGAGAGATGTGAACTTTCCCCTGGAGACCAGGCAACAAGATCCTGTGCACGCCCTACGCGTTTATCTACACCGATCCAAAGCTGTCCAGAGAGGATGCTCTCGCCTCTTTCTGCCATTGAACCCAGGCAGAACTGACATACAGCCCAGACGATTTTTCCCTGGCTATGCTGGATCATACGGTCCACCTACCAGGACCTCTCCCCGTAGGGAGCAAAGAGGCCTAAGATACGTGCACACGAGGTATGAGCCATGGCCACCAGCATCGCATTCGACAGGAACTGCACTGTCAAAGACATCGTGGCCGCTGTGGGCTGGCGGGCAGAATCGACCTTCGCCCGCTTCTACCTCCGGGATTTGGCAGGCCAGCGAGACAACCTCGCACTGGTGGGGGACATCACCGCAGTGCAACACACCCTCCCGGCGCCACGAGCGCCTTAGGTACGCACTTAGCTAAAATTGTCAGGAGGTTGCGGCAGGGAGGATGGCTCTGACTATAGCCCTTGTGCGGGGGTGTTTTGGGCGCGGCACCCTCCTCCTTCTTGCAATTCTTCCATACAGTAATGTCATCGGTAATGTTTTTGAGGAAACAAATGTATTTTCCTCTAAAATGTATTTTTTCGAAAAATACTTACTGATGACATTACTTGGAGGACCCTCCCTCCTGCCCCGCTTGCCACTGGTGAGCTAAGTATTCCGACTGGTTGGACCACCACATGACTCGGAACTGGATGGGCAGGAACGAGAGGCTACTCGCAGCCCCACTTGGGGTTCTCCGAGTGCCTCCCGGGTTGTGTAGGAACACAACGGGTTCTTAGGCTAAAATTGAGTAAGTAGTAGACACTTCCATACAGTAATGTCATCGGTAAGTATTTAAAAAAAAAAAAAAACATTTTAGAGAAAAATACATTTTTTATTTTTGTGGGAAAATTTACCTGTGTATTTGTTTTCTCAAAACACATTACCGATGGTATTACACTTAGGAAATGGCTCTTAGCTGGCCTAATTTTAGCCAAATTTTGGTTGTGTCCGTATAAGGGGGTGTTGGCAGGAGTGGGGCGCCATAGACCATGCCAAACCCGAATAGCCTCCCCTTACTCACATCCGGTACAAGATTACCCAGCATACCCCAGTTTTAGTTCTTAGCTGGCAGAAGTAGGTTGTGTCTGTTCGAGCTCCGCTTTGGTTCTTGGCCGGTCGTTTTCGACCTTGACTGTTCGTTCGTTGGGACTTGAACTGTGGAGATGGTGGCGTGACTGGGGGTAGTAGTGCTCACGCTGGGCCGCCTCGTCGACCTGTGTGTTCTACGGGCCTACGGCTTGTACCATGGAGACTGTGACTGGCGGCTTCCGGACGCTGCTTCGGCCTGCGCTCCGAACCGGTCGGGCTGTGTGGCGTGCTGTTTACGATATGGTGATACGTGGGTTTGCTCCTTTTTTCCGCCATGGCCAGGTAATATCTCGGTGAATGCCCTCGACCGGCGCCCTTGGGTGGGAAGGAGCGCCGAGCGTCGGCACGCGCTGTACACTCGTTTGATTCGCCTACATATTCAATTATGTCCGATTCGCCAGCGCGCGCGCGTTGTTATTGCGTGACCTTAGAGGCCACGCTCGCTCTTTTATCTTGTACCCTCTTGTTGCAGTAACTAGGTTCGGATCTGCACGATGTGTGGCGACTTTCAGGGCCCCTCGGACGAGCATGCGGAGGGCCTTCCCTGAGCAGGAGGCGAGTCGACCCGCACTGGTGAGGTGTCCGCCTCATGACTGGAAGAGAGATGGTTAACGCTGGGGGGCTTACCTCCGTTTGCGTCCTACTCTATCAGAGGTCAGCTGACAGTGATGTCCAAGCTAACAAGGAGGGACCCACGTCAGGAACAGGGACTTCGTTGTCCCGCACAGAGATAGGGACTTCGTTGTCCCGCAGAGAACGTTCGACGTCTCAAGTCAGAAACAGGGACTTCGTTGTCCCGCACAGAGATAGGGACTTCGTTGTCCCGCAGAGTACGTACGACGCCTCAAGTCAGAAACAGGGACTTCGTTGACCCGCACAGAGATAGGGACTTCGTTGTCCCGCAGAGAGCGTACGACGCCTCAAGGCAGGAACAGGGCCTTCGTGGTCACGCACAGAGATAGGGACTTCGTTGTCCCGCAAAGAGCGTACGACGCCTCAGGTCAGGAACAGGGGCTTCGTTGTCCCGCACAGAGATAGGGACTTCGTTGTCCCGCAGAGAGCGTACGACGCCTATCCGAGATCGCCGGGCATTGATGTCCGAGTTTACAAGGTGCGACCCAAGTCAGCAGCAGGGACTTCGTTGTCCCGCAGAGAGCGTACGACGCCTATCAGAGGCCGCCGGGCATTGATGTCCGAGATGAACAAGGTGGGTCCCAAGTCAGAGGCAGGGACTTCGTTGTCCCGCAGAGAGCGTACGTTGCCTATCAGAGATCGCCGGACACTGATATCAGAGTGTAACAAGGCGAAACCCAAGTCCGAAGCAGGGACTTCGTGGTCCCACAGAGAGCGTACCACGCCTATCAGATCGCCGGGCAGTGACACCTGGCAGGGACAAGCTGGGACCCAAGTCAGAGCAGTGGCTTTGTTCCCCACAGAGAGCGTACCACGCCTATCAGATACCGGGCAGAGACGCCTGACAGCCACAAGGTCGGACCCAGGGCACAAGCAGTGGCCTTGCTGTCCCACAGAGAGCGGGCGACACCTATCGGAGATCGTGGCCACGGAAGCAGTGGCTGGGTTGCCACTTCCCTCATACGAAAGTAATAAGTCGTGGCTGATTCTCTGTTTGTCTATTGACATTGGGTATTTACCTAAATATTACTAAATTGCGTTGCTTCCTTAGTGGCTGGGTTGCCCAGACCTGTTTACCATACACATTCGGCGTATTGAAGTACACTATTTTGCTTGGGGTACACGTACAGGTGCACGTTATACACAAATACACATTTTGGAGAAACTGACAACTCACTGGCTTGTGAATAATACACATGGGAGTCCAAAGTACACTTTTAGTCAGTTGAAAGTACACTGACGGCACCCAGGGGGTAACCAGGTCGGCAAGTGGTCACTCAGAGCGGTCGGCGTCTTTCAGAGCTCGCCTGTCAGAGACGCCCAAGAGTAACTATGGGGACCCCAATCAGAAGCAGTGCCTTGCTGTCCCACAGAGAGAGTATGTCGTCTGTCAGAGATCGCCGGACAGAGACGCCCAAGTGTTTTAAGGTGGGACCCAAGGTGGTCCCGGACCTGTAAAGCACAAGATACCTTGTTCTGGGCTCTGGTCAGCAGGAGAGGTAGCTGACAACCTCTACTGGCATGGCTAAACCAATGATTCTTCCACCGGCCCGGGACCCGGCCTCAAGAGTGACCCGCTCCACTGTCCTTCCGCAGGCCAGAGTGGACAAACAGCAGGTGGCCAGAGCATCAAGGTGGGGCCCATGTCAACGGCACGCCCCGGCCCAGTAAGCTTGTAGTCACTGACTGCGGAGGGCTGGCGTCGGCTACCGTACCTACGATGCTTCCAGTCCCGGGCCAGACGACAAGTCGTAAACGGACATGCAGAAGTGACTGCTCGGCTTCTCAGGCGCTGGACAGTGTCTAGTGTCTGTGAGAGCATGTGGGCGCGGTAGCAAACACGTATGAGTATGTACGTTTATCGTGGTGCGCGACACAGGGGTTAAAAGGTTGCTTTCCCAGCGGCTCAGCGGTTCGCCAGGCCGCTGGGGCGCGACACCTCTTATCCTTCCAAGGTTAGGTTCCTGGAACCTCTAATCCGATTTCTTTGCTTTGGGCAATAGAGATGAGAAAACAGAGGGGTATTCTGTCTCCCATATTTTAATCTAATTCAATAACTTGATTATCCCTTAAGGCTATTACAATCAAATTGTGCTCATGCATTAAGCATTGATTAATTTAATTTTTCTTATTATTAGGTTGGGCGCCCTCGCCCGGGCTGCTCACCAGTTTTTTATGGCTTGTGGCGACCGCAAGGGCTACAGGACCACTGCACTTCGCACTGCAGGATCCCGGCTCGGTGATGTCGGGCCACGCCTCGCGCCGACCATGCAGACGAGAGCCGCTCTAGATGCAGTGCAGAAGAGACGACCTCACGATGGGATCCGGGTTCCGGCGTTCGCTCATGATCTTCAGTTCCCCTTCGGAAGCAGGGACTCGCCTCACAGAAGCCAGGGGTACGAGAGGAACAGGAGACGCCGTCCCAGTTCCATGGCTCGCTACGCAAGGGAAAGACGGGCTCTCCGAGTTTTCGCCACCGTTCGGGGGAGCGGCCCCCTGAGACTACGTTGTTCCTTCCAAGTGCGGGGTCCGCCTTCGTTGGATCGCCGCCGGCCGGAGTTCCCCGGACTTCGGAGGGGTTGGACATCCCTTCGCCTGCGGGCGGAACATACGGTTCCCGCTGGACGCCAGAGGACGTCATTCGCCGTGGCTGGACGAGGTTAGCTTCTCTACGTCGCTACTCTCGCGGTTCCGAGAGGTCTTGCGTTTGCCGTCTACTGCGAAGATTTACAGGAGAGTCTACTCGAGCCGGGGACTACGCAGGTCCCCTCATCGCGTCCAAGCATTCAAGTCCCTGCCCCTTCTGGTCGGCTTCTGTCTCCGCTTCAGGGCGCCAGGGGAGGCGCTGGTGGCTTCAGCTGGATCCTACTTCTTCCGCTGCCAACGGTTGCTGCGTCCGTCCTGATCGATTACGCGCGGCTGAGTGGAGAGTCGGCCACGCAGGGCACCGCGCAGTGGAGAACTTCTTGGCCCCCTGGGCAGACCGACAAGGAGGCTTGCAAGGCCTGTCACTCAGCTGATTCACGCTGCGGGCGCCGCCGGATGTAGCAGCCTTCTTAAAACACTGTGGACCGTCAGACAGGATTGGCAGGGACCACTCTTCCGCGGAGGCGCGGTTCGTCCGATGCACCGGATTGGGCGACTTACATCCGAGAGACGGAGGCGGCGACGGGACGCCAACGGCACTCTCCTGTGAACGTCAGGGACAGCATACTCCAGGCGCGCGAGGGATAGAGGTCAGCGCGGGTGGCGGACTGGTCCGACAGACTTCACTGCGGACGACGTCTTCTTCGGGGGTATGCACACAGTTCAGATTAGCTCCGCCTGAGATGACTTGCGGCTAGTCGCTTCATTTCCCCGACGGGGTGCTACTCTTCGCTTGGGCCTGGCCGTAGTCAGCGGTGACCAGGCACGCTTGTCGCCTCCTTAGACGACAGCGTCGGGACCTAGCGGAAGCGTTCGCTTCCCTGGGTGGCGGCAACTTGGAGTTCCGGCAGGCTGCAGCGTCGGACCGGAGCGGATGGACTTACCCTCGGTAGCGCCTTCAGGGAGTTACCCATTCGGCGCTGTGGATCCTGCGGCCGGGGGCGCAAGTACAGGGAGTTAGACGGGACAACTTGGCAGGAATTAGTTCCTGAGAGGTCGTTGCGCTCGGGCCTGTGGCAGTAGGGTCGACGCAGCTCTTACACTAGACGGTAGATTGGAGCACGATCTTCGTCCTTCGACTCGACACAAGTGCCTCGGCATCTCGGCAGATACCAGACAAAGACCTGAGAGCAGCGGTGCATCTCCAGGACCTGGGACAACTCGAGTTTCGAAGTCGTAACCAGTTGGCAAGCCGGGCGGTAGGCTGGGATCATGCCCACTTCGCCGTCGACTAGAGGGCCGACGCTACGGGACAGGTACTACGTGTTTTCTTCGCCGGGATTCCGTCGAGGATGGAGTGCGTGGTCGTCCTGTTCGAGTGGGACTCCCAGTAGACGGGAGCAGGGCAGTGTAGGAGGGACTCTCAGTCCCTTCTTCAGCTCTCTTAGGACGGATGACTTACTAGGGGATCACCGTTCAACCTGCCACCTCCTCTGCTTGGAGAAGGAGGGCGTAATTGGGAGAGGCTAGTGCGCTGGAGGCCTGCCGCGCGGGGAGGCGTCGCTGTGGCCAGATCTTCCAGCTCCACTGCTCGCCATCGAGATTGCATGCCGAATTGTACGCTTGGTTGTCCGCCATTACTTGTGTTGCAGCTTGGTGGATGTAGGTGCGCACCCGGAGATTGGGCAGCAAGCCCTCATCCACAGAGGCTTCCTACGGCGGCCATAGGTGCTACCGAGACAACCCGCAGACCATCAACCAGTCGAGTTGCGAGGGTAGATGACGAGCGCTGTGTGACGGGAATGACAACCTTCTTCCTTCCGAACTGGGCGAAGCCCCAGCTGGCAGGGTGCTTCCTCGGGGGTTTTCATCTCCTAAGGATGGCCCCCTTTCACCGTTCAGGACTATCTCACCATGATCGCCGACTCCTACAGGCGATTTCGCTCATCAGACCCGGGTAGCGGCAAAACCTCACTTCAGAGGCTCCCTTCGCTTGGAATGCCCCGCTGTGCTGCGCAGGGACCAAGTTCTACCTTGGGGGCTTACGGGATCTCAACCTCGTCTGTTGGAACCCGGCACATGACGCGCCTGACGGATGTTTCAAGGAGGAGAGCTTCAGGGCAGTCCTTGACTCAACCTCCAGGCTCAGTACTATGCACGCTGTCCACACACCCGGGTGGCTGGCAGTGCCAGTCGACCGGTTCATGCTACAGCTACCTGACACATCTGCCTGGACGAGACGCGGCCTACATGACGGCGACAGTTGTTTCGCCCTGCGCGTGTTGGGGGCCACCCGGGAGAACAGACTTCAAAACCCGGTGACAGCCTTACCTCTTCCAGGGTCAGTATCCGTACGCGCTGTCGTCACACACACACAGATGGCTGGCTGTTACGGACGGAAGGCGCCGTGCAACTACTACGGTACCAGCCTTCAGGGCCAAGTCGTGGTCGCCTTGGCTGCCCTACAGTCTATGTCTGTCTGCCCGTACGAGTGTCAGATTCCACTCAGTAGCCCAGACAATAGGAACCGGTGAGAGTCTTCCGTGTGTACCTGCGCCGGACCAAGCTGGCGCAGGGGGACGCACACACCTGTTTTCTCCCTCTGTCCACAGGTAGACGTGGTATCTCAGCCAGACCTGCTCCTCCTGGTTCCGGGGAGTTATCCGCCCGGCCTGCCAGGACGTTGACCTGTTGATGCCACATGTTGCACAACGCGGCGCACGAGGTCAGAGCCATGGCCGCAAGTTCCGCTGCGACAGCACCGGTGCAGTCAAAGTCTTGTGGCGGCTATGAGATGGCGAGCGGAGTCCACTTTCGCCCGCTGCTACCTGAGGGACCTCTCCTCCCAGCGACAGATCCTCTCGCTGGTGGGAGACACCGCAGCAGCGCAACACTCCCTCCCGGCGCCCTAGGCGCCGCAGGTATCTTAGCTAAAATTATCGGGAGTGTGCTGCAGGAGGGCGAGTTTGTGGGCAATGGGGTTGGCAGTAGGGGCGCTATAGCGGCACCCACCTCCTCTTTGTGATTCTTCCTAAGTGTAATACCATCGGTAATGTGTTTTGAGAAAACAAATGAATTTTTCAATTAAAATGCATTTTTTTGAAAAATACTTACCGATGGTATTACTCGAAGGTCCCTCCCTCCGGCCCCGCTTGCCGCAGTTCGCTAAGAACTAAACTGGGGTATGCTGGGTAATCTTGTACCGGATGTGAGTAAGGGGAGGCTATTCGGGTTTGGCATGGTCTATGGCGCCCCACTCCTGCCAACACCCCCTTATACGGACACAACCAAAATTTGGCTAAAATTAGGCCAGCTAAGAGCCATTTCCTAAGTGTAATACCATCGGTAAGTATTTTTCAAAAAAATGCATTTTAATTGAAAAATTCATTTTTTTCTTTTGTCATTTTCAGGCAAAAAGTTGGTGAAAACTCAAGTGAGAATGGAACTGCAAGAAAATCAACCTCTATTTCTTCTATCACAAGGTGTGCAGTGTATGTATACACAAAAAGAAATAAAGCCTGTGAGTAAAACCCAGCCAGTTGAGAAATGGCCAAAAGTGACTACTGTAAAAATTGACAATTCATACAGGTCTTTATTTCCTCAAAATACATTACTGATGACATTACTGTTAGGAATGGCGTCCTAGCTAGCATAATTTTAGCCAAAATTGTTGTGTACCTACATACGTGGTAGGGGAAACAAGGGGCGCTATAGCGTAACCCGTAACCTGAGTGGCCTCCCTTCCATCCCCATCCGGTCATGCGCCCACCGGATTCCCGCCAGTCTGTTTGCTTAGCTGACCAACGGCAAGAGGGACAGGTGGGAGGGTCATCTGAGTAATGTCATCAGTAAGTATTTTTTGAAAAAATATATTTTAGAGAAAAATTCATTTATTTCCTCAAAATACATTACCGATGACATTACTGTTAGGAAGAATAACAAAGAGGAGGTGGGTGCCGCTAATAATGCCCCCAGGCCCTAAATACGTCTACGAGACCCGCCCTCCATGGAGCAACCTCCTGATAATTTTAGCTAAGATACCTACGGCACCTGTGGTGCCGGGTGGGAGTGTTGCGCTGCTGCAATGTCTCCCACCAGCGACAGGTTCTCGCGCTGGCTGGAAAGGTCCCTCAGGTAGAATCGGGGGAAGGTTGACTCTGCTCGCCAGCCCACGGCCGCCACAATGTCTTTGACAGCGCAGTTGCGGTTGAATGCGAGGCTTGTGGCCATGGCTCTGACCTCGTGCGCCCTGATGTTCATTTGTTTTGCTGCATCAGGGGCGAGGTCCTGGTAGGCGGAGCGTATCACCCATCGGAGCCAGGAGGATATCATCTGGGCTGAGATGTCATTCTACCTGGGGACAGAGGGAGGAATAGACAGGTGCGTCCCCTGCGTAGCGGCTTGGTCCGGCGCAGGTATACACGTAAGGCTCTCACCGGGTCCTGCTGTATGGTCTCTCGGGTAGATCTGAATCCCTCAAGGGTCGAATGGTGACCATCTGTGGGGCGACCAATGGAGTCCGGGTCTTGGCTAGGAAAGCCAGGTCGGGTAGCAGTTGTACGGAGCCGTCCGTTCGGAACTGCAAGCATGAGGGGCATGCTGATAAGAGCGTCAGTTCACTGACCCTGGAAGCAGTGGCAAAGGCCAGCAGGAAGCAGGTCTTCCGCGTCACGTCGGGTAACTGCGCCAACTGGAGTGGTTAGAAACGGTCCGAGTTGAGCCACGTAAGCACCCAGGTTAGGTCCCATCGAGGCACCAGCGAGCGAAGGGCCGGACGTTTCAGACCAAATGCCGGTACGTGTCAGCGATCATGGCCAGATAGCCCCAAATGGTGATTGGCACCAAAAGCTGGTCGGTGAAGAGCCATAGGAAGAACTCTGCCAGCTGGGGAACCATCAGATCCGTGGGGGAGAGGTGGTTGTCATCACACCAGTCACACAGGACTTGCCACTTTCCCTCATAAACTCGTCTGGTCGAGGGTCTGGGGGCTGTAGTGACAGCTTCCACTGCTGCACTTGAGAAGCCTCTAGCGGCGAGGGCTTGCTGTACAACCTCCAGGCGTGGAGGAGGAGTCGCTCGGGGCACGGATGGTACAGCACCTGCCGCGGTTGCTTGAGCATCGTGCGTGGGGTGGGGAGCCGCAGAGGAGGGCCGGTGGCGAGGTTCAGGAGGTCGGTGGTCCACTACTTGGTCCAGCAGAACGGGGCCACCAGGAACAGGAGCGTGTTGCAACCTCTGAGCTTGAGCAGGACCTTGGGGACGAGCACCGTTGGCAGGTAGGCGTACGCGATGAAGCCGTCCCACGGGATGGAGAGAGCGTCGACTGCCCAGGCGAGCTGGTCTGGAATTGGGGAGACGAAGAGAAGAAGCTGGCGATTCCACCTCGTCACGAAGAGGTCGATCATGAGCCTCCCATTTGCGCCGATCACCCGGAAGATGTCCGGGCGTAGCGCCCATTCGGTGTGGAGAAGCTGGCCGCGTCGTGAGAGGGAGTCGGCTAGAACGTTCAGATGTCATGGGAAGAGCAATGCCTTGTCTTCGCACCATCGGAGCACCTGGTAGAGGAGGATGCAGAGGGAGCACAGCTGTTCAGTTCTTCTACAAACCGACACATTTAGTTAGGGAGTGCCGCGCTAGCTTATCAAGCGGCAAGGTGACCTAGTTACACACATTCTGATGGGCGTCTGGTACCGCCTTCTTTACGTCTACTATTTTATGTGGGCAGAGTGCCAAATTTGTGCTGGCTTTAAACCTTGACTGTGCTTTCAAAATACTTTTGTTTGGATTTTCAATGAGTGATATGTGTTAGTGTAACATAGTGCTACAAGTAAGTGCATTTCTTTTACTGGATAGATTTACCTGTGATTTTTTATAGAAAGTTTTATAGACCAGCATGTGAGTGTATTGTTGAAAAAAGTGTGGAGTTCCAGAGAGCTGTCACAACACACCAAAGTCCGGATTTTCAACTCCAATGTAAAAGCAGTTCTCCTATATGGAGCAGAGACATGGAGATTGACAAAAACCACAGTCAACAGAGTACAGACCTTCATGAACAGTTGCCTTAGAAGAATTTTGAAAATCCACTGGCCAGAGAAGATCAGCAACGTCAGACTCTGGGAGAGAACAGAGCAGATAACAGCAGAGAACGAAATTGGGCGAAGAAGATGGGGATGGATCGGTCACAGTCTGAGAAAGCCAGCTTCCAGTATCACTAGGCAGGCATTGTCATGGAACCCCCAGGGAAAGAGGAAAAGAGGTAGGCCAAGAAACACCTGGCGTCGAGACCTCCAAGCAGACATCAAGAGACTGGGAACCACCTGGAGTAGAATCGAAGGAGAAGCACAGGACAGGAGTTGCTGGAGGTCTCTCGTCGACGGCCTATACCCGGGTAGGGGTGACAGGCGTAAGTAAGTAAGTAATGTGAGTGTATTTCGCCGACATTTAGAATGGAGTCTGACACACAATATTCCTATTCAAACCACATGGAACGATTGAGTAGTTTGTGCAGGATTTGCCGTGCAGAGCGAGTAAAAGGCAAAGGAAAGATGGACTATAACACTTTAAACTGTGCGTTGATTATGTAGACGATCTTTCTGCTTTTCATGGTATTGACTTATGTACAGATGAAGAAGACAAACATCTGAAGGGAATGTGTAGAGAGCCGCCGGTAACAAGTACACGCAGGACTCAGTCTCTCTGTGAAATAAACTGTCTTGAGACTGATACATTTTAGCCTGCACCGGCTGTTCTGTGTTTATCTAATTTACGCCTAGTCAAAATAGCTATTTGATCACCATTAAGAGTGTTTATTATTTTCACTGTGGGTGTACCATCCAATTTGTAAGATTTAGTAAAGTGGCCGGATTGCTCTTCCGATTTTATAAGATTTAGTGGAATGCTAAAGACAACATCACCTATACAAAGTGTGCAACTGACACTGCCGCTAACCCTGCATATGAACTGTGAATTATTTCGAACATTTTCACTGCCTCTGAAATCAACTATCTATCTATCTATATCCCGTCATCTTGCCGACCGTTGGGGCACCACTGATGACTTAACAACCAGCTTCCTCCATTCCTCTCTGTTCTCTGCCATTCTCAGTGTATCGCCCAGCTTCAGTTCTGTCCACTCTGAGATATTGTCCTCCCATCTTTTCCTCTGTCTTCTCTCCTTCGTCCTCCTTGCACAGTGCCTTGCAGGATTGATTTGGCAAGCCCTGCTGAACACGTGACATGCCCATACCACTTCAGTTTGCGTTTTCTCACAATGGCTAATAAGTCTTCATAGGGCCCGATGGCTTGCCTGATTCTGCTTCCCACTTCCTCGTTTGTGATGTGATCTCTGTATGAGATGCCAAGCAGCCTTCGAAAACATCTCATTTCAGTGGCTTGTATCCTCCTTTCTAGGTCTGCTGTGAGGGTCCATGACTCGCAGGCATACAAGAACACTGAGATGACTAAGGAGCGCATCAGTCTGATCTTGGAGCAGAGTGTGATGTTTCTGTCCTTCTATATGGTCTTCAATCTTGTCAGTGCTGTTGTTGTCTGCGCAATCCTGGACAGTATTTCTGGTTTTGATCCCTCATCTGTCACAGTGGCTGAATTTCTTAACTGTTTCCAGTTTTTAGCCTCCAACCATGATTTCAGTGCCAATGCCACTAGTGTTATTTGTCATCAGTTTGGTCTTCTCTGCACTGATTTCCATCCCATATGCAATGGCTGTACTATCCAGCTTTTCCACCAGCTGAGCTAGCTCCTCTGTTCCTGCAAGGCCATCAATGTCGTCTGCAAAGCGCAAGTTCGTGATTGTTCTGCCTCCAATACTGACAGTTCCTTCATGATCTTTCAGAGCGTCCGTCATGATTCTTTCCAGGAAGATGTTGAAAAGAGTAGGTGAGAGCAAGCAGCCTTGTCTGACTCCAACTGTAGTCCTAAACCAGTTTCCTACTTTGCCGTTGAAGCAGACTGCGCTAGTGGCCTTGTTGTAAAGGTTTGCTATGACTTTGATCAGGTTGGCATTGATGTTGTATAGCTTCATGGTGGACCAAAGGGCTGCATGCCACACCCTGTCAAACACTTTCTTAAAATCCACAAAGACATGAAATCAACTACGTTTGGAGATTATGTTAACCCAAGAACTTTCCGTCTGTCTAACACTGGATTACCAATGACGCATCATCCCATTTCAGGACCCACTGAGATCGCAACGTAAATCTATCTGACATTTTGAGTAGTGCATAGCGTAGTGGCTGTATACGATGATCGCTGGCCTGAACCATAATTTTCGCAAAAGTACTTTGCATGAGTTAAAACAGTTGAAAGACGTGTCATTTGCAACAGATTTGCGTTGTCTTCACGGTAAACTGCGCACCGGTTGCCTGTCTTCTAGTCTGTTGCATGCATTGCTCATCTTCATTTTCCTAAACATGTCTAGTGTCTACAGAAAGCTTATTTTCTTAGCTTTTAAGTGTATGTGTCTTAAATACAACATACGTTCAGTACAGCTTAAACAACACGCCGTAAATGACCGGTACCATTAAAATGTATCCCGCGAGGCACACGGTCAGCGCTGAGCGTGTACACAGAGAGCATGCTCGCGTAAAACAGTGACAAGAATAGCGCGACTATAGTTACTTACTTACTTACTTACGCCTGTCACCCCTACCCGGGTATAGGCCGTCGACGAGAGACCTCCAGCAACTCCTGTCCTGTGCTTCTCCTTCGATTCTACTCCAGGTGGTTCCCAGTCTCTTGATGTCTGCTTGGAGGTCTCGACGCCAGGAGTTTCTCGGCCTACCTCTTTTCCTCTTTCCTTGGGGGTTCCATGACAATGCCTGCCTCGTGATACTGGAAGCTGGCTTTCTCAGACTGTGACCGATCCATCCCCATCTTCTTCGCCCAATTTCATACTCTGCTGTTATCTGCTCTGTTCTCTCCCAGAGTCTGACGTTGCTGATCTTCTCTGGCCAGTGGATTTTCAAAATTCTTCTAAGGCAACTGTTCATGAAGGTCTGTACTCTGTTGACTGTGGTTTTTGTCAATCTCCATGTCTCTGCTCCATATAGGAGAACTGCTTTTACATTGGAGTTGAAAATCCGGACTTTGGTGTGTTGTGACAGCTCTCTGGAACTCCACACTTTTTTCAACTGGAGAAAGGCTGCTCTGGCTTTACCGATTCATGCTCTGACATCTGCATCAGTGCCGCCTTTTTTGTCTATGATGCTCCCGAGATAGGTGAAGGACTCCACCTCCTCCAACGGGGTGCCAGCAAGCAAGACTGGTTCCTCCCTGGTTGCGTTCAGCCTCATTGTCTTTGTTTTCTGTTTGTGAATGGTGAGGCCCACTTGGGACGAGATGTCAGCAAGCCTCGTGGTCTTGTCCTGCATTTGTTGATGAGTGTGGGACAGTAATGCCAAGTCGTCTGCAAAATCGAGGTCATCAAGCTGTGTCCACAGTGTCCTCTGTATTCCACTTCGTCTGTGCTCTGTGGTCATCTTCATGACCCAGTCTATGGCCAGTAGGAAGAGGAACGGAGACAGCAGACACCCCTGCCTGACACCAGTTCTGACCTGGAGCTCCCTGGTGAACTGCCCTTCGTGGATCACGCGACATGTCATGCCATCGTAGCTGCTCTTGATCAGGCGGACGAGCTTTGTGGGTACACCGTAGTGTCGTAGGAGTTTCCACAGAGTCTCTCGGTCCACACTGTCAAATGCTTTCTCATAATCCACAAAGTTGACGTACAGCGGGGAGCTCCACTCCAGAGACTGTTCCACGATGATGCGGAGAGTGGCGATCTGGTCTGTACATGATCGGTTTTTCCTGAATCCTGCTTGCTGGTCTCTCAGCTGGGGGTCAACGGAGCTCTTCATTCTCTCCAGGATGATCCTGTTGAAGACCTTTCCTGGTACTGACAGCAAGGTGATTCCTCTGTAGTTGGAACACTTGCTGAGGTCGCCTTTCTTAGGAAGCTTGATTAGGTACCCCTCCTTCCAGTCAGCCGGCATCACCTCCTCTTCCCAGATCTTTCCAAACAGTGGGTACAGCATCTCCACTGTTGTCTCTAGGTCTGCTTTCAGAGACTCCGCTGGGATGCCATCTGGGCCTGCTGCTTTGCCGTTCTTCAAAAATGCCACTGCTCTTCTGATCTCTTCCCGGCTGGGTCTGTCACAGCTGATGGGTAGGTCGGTCTCTGCCGGCTGGATGTCTGGGGGGTCGGGTGGGCTAGGTCTGTTCAGTAACTCTTCAAAATACTCGGCCCATCTGTCGAGTTGGTCTGCTCTGTCTGCAATAGGCTTGCCTTCTTTGTCATTTACTGGTCTTTCTGTATGGCCATACTTGCCTGACAATCTTCTGGTAATGTTGTAGAGCTGTTTCATATTGCCGCTGCCTGCTGCCTTTTCTGCCTCTGCTGCCAGGCTGTCTGTGTAGGCCCTCTTGTCTGCCCTGATACTCCTCTTCACCTCGCGGTTGGCTTCTGAGTATTCCCCCTGTGCCCTTGCTTTGGCTGCTCTCGTGTGACTGTTGTTGACAACTGCTTTCTTCTGCTTCCTCACTTCTATCTTTTTCAAGGTCTGTGCCGACAGCCAGTCCTTGTGATGGTGTTTCCTGAACCCTACAGTGTCTTTGCAGGTTGAGTTCAGCGCCTCTCTAACTGCCTTCCACTGCTGCTCTGTGGTGACCACCTCCTCTTCATTTACTAGCTCCTGTAGCGCTTGAAACCGGTTGGACAGCACCAGTTTGAACTCTTCTCTAACTCCAGTTTCTCTCAGGAGGCCTACATTATAGCGCTGTCTTCTTGTTGTCTCTGTGCGGCTTTTCTTTAGCTTGAGCTTCATTCTCAAGGTAAGCAGATGGTGGTCGGAGGCGACATCTGCTCCCCTCCTCACTCGAACATCTTGAAGGGATCTTCTAAATTTCTTGCTAATGCAGATATGGTCTATTTGGTTCTCTGTTGTATGGTCAGGTGAGACCCAAGTTGCTTTGTGTATCCTTCTGTGTGGGAAGATGCTGCCTCCAATGACAAGTCGGTTTAGAGCACAAAAGTCTACAAACCTCTCCCCGTTCTCACTCATCTCCGAGCCTAGTCCCTGTCTCCCCATCACCTCTTTGTATCCGGTGTTGTCCTCCCCTATTTTGGCATTAAAATCGCCCATGACGATGGTGATGTCTCGCTCCGCACATTTGTCCAAGGCACTCTGGAGTCGGTCGTAGAACTCTTGTTTCTCTTCCTCGTCCCTGTCATTAGTCGGCGCATAACACTGGATGACGTTCAGCTTGAGCTTTTTCTTGGTTCTAAAGGCTGCTGTGATGATTCTTGGCCCAAGAGGTTCCCAGCCCATCAGCGCTCTCTGTGCCACTGGTGACAGCATGAATGCTACGCCTTCTGTATGGGGGGCATTCTCCTCTTCATGACCTGAATACAGAATCAACTCCCCACTTAACAGCCTTTTCTGGCCAGACTGCGTCCATCTGGCTTCACTGATACCTAGCAGGGAAAGGTTGTACTTTTGCATTTCCGCTGCTATCTGGGCGGCCTTGCCGCTCTGGTACATGGTCTTGACGTTCCATGTGCCCATGGTTGTATCCCTGGATAGAGAGAGGCGGCTCGGTCCTGTGGCTTCCGAAGACTTCCGGCTTTCACCACAGGACGTCATAAGTCTTCTGGTAGAAGAACCTTCCTCCTCCAGGAAAGGAATTACTGTTAGTCTTTTCATCGGCGTTTTTGTAGCTATTTCCTTTTTTGCAGGGTGGGGAAGCTACCCCCACGCCCAACCCCCTTACTAGGAGGACCAGGGGTTTTCTGTCGGGGTCACCTTCCCTTAGACCATGTTGGTTCACGGCACCTTATTTCATTCGGTGCACCCCTCTCACGAGGGATCCCCTATCCACCACCCAGGGGACGCGCCTCAATGCCATATGGTCCCAGCGCGAGGGCGACTATAGTTGCACAGCAGAAACAGATCGCGCTCAGCTCTGTGCTGCCAGCCGGCGGTATTAACATAGGCGACACGCTGCGCGGCTCCTTATCTTACAGCGCCGGCACGCGCGCGCGCCTCGAAACTAAATGGGAGGCCTTGAACAGCTGTGGGAGGGGGAGTGGGTCCCACCCCGTTTCTGGATGTAGGCGAGCAGAGTCAACCTTCGCCTGATTCTACCTGAGGGACCTCTCCAGCCAGCACGAGAACCTGTCGCTGGTGGGAGACATTCCAGCAGCGCAACACTCCCTCCTGGCACCACAGGTGCCGTAGGTATCTTAGCTAAAATTATCAGGAGGTTGCTCCAGGGAGGGTGGGTCTCGTAGGCGTATTTAGGGCCTGGGGGCTATTCTTCCTAACAGTAATGTCATTTGTAATGTATTTTGAGGAAATAAATGAATTTTTCTCTAAAATATATTATAAAAAAAAACAACTTACCGATGACATTACTCAGATGACCCTCCCACTTGCCCTGCTTGCCACTGTTCAGCTAAGCAAACTGGCGGGAATCCGGTGGGCGCGTGACCGGATGGGGATGGAAGGGAGGCTACTCGGGTTACGGGCTACGCTATAGCGCCCCTTGTTGCCTCCCCTACCATGTATGTAGGTACACAACAATTTGGCTAAAATTATGCTAGCTAGGATGCCATTCCTAACAGTAATGTCATCGGTAAGTATTTTTTGAAAAAATACATTTTAGAGAAAAATTCATATCTCTCTTCTGGGACTTTGACCATTTGCTGTTTAACTTACAATTTGTATTATTTTAAGCCTACAATTTGTATTATTTTAAGCCATTTAGCCCCAATGTACTACAGTAGGAGACGGACCAACCATGATAATTCACGGGTAGTAGTGCCAGATTAGCTTGGTGCCTTTAGGCACCAAGCTAATCTGGCACTACCCTTGAATTATCATGGTTGATCCATCTCCAGCTACATAGTTTTGAGGTGACAATTCCGAAATATGAGAAATATGGCCCTGAGGATAAATGGGTTGAACTAAAGATCTGCTGTTGAAGTCCTCTGTTGTACACCTCTTGTCTGATTTTGTCCACATACACTTAGGCTGTTATCCATTTGCTTCCAGCAAACTGGCCAAATTCCTGGGAGGAGGGTTTGCAAACTGGAATCAGGAAAAAATCATGCAGAGTAAGGAGGTCTGCCCACACTGCAGTACAGGCAAGTGAAAGGACAGTGCACTAATACTTGCACAAGATGAATCGACCATGGTAATTCAATGGTAGACCCAGATTGAATTAATACTTTTATTCTTAGGACCTGAATTTTAGGCACCCCGCATACAGTGAGTCCAGCACCAGTTGCAAACGCAGTACAACCCATTTTTCCAATCTTGATTATCAGTGTTCTTGTATTTAGTCATCTTTTGTTCTTTTGTGTAATTGTACGTGGGTTTTGTTTTGTCAATTTTTGTGTAATATTTTTTTTTGTTCATATACACAGCGCCTAGAGTATTTTTACCATGTATAGGCAGCTTCCTCGCGCTGGGACCATATGGCGTTGAGGCGCGTCCCCTGGGTGGTGGATAGGGGGTCCCTCGTGAGAGGGGTGCACCGAATGAAATAAGGTGCCGTGAACCAACATGGTCTAAGGGAAGGTGACCCCGACAGAAAACCCCTGGTCCTCCTAGTAAGGGGGTTGGGCGTGGGGGTAGCTTCCCCACCCTGCAAAAAAGGAAATAGCTACAAAAACGCCGACGAAAAGATTAACAGTAATTCCTTTCCTGGAGGAGGAAGGTTCTTCTACTAGAAGACTTATGACGTCCTGTGGTGAAAGCCGGAAGTCTTCGGAAGCCACAGGACCGAGCCGCCTCTCTCTATCCAGGGATACAACCATGGGCACATGGAACGTGAAGACCATGTACCAGAGCGGCAAGGCCGCCCAGATAGCAGCGGAAATGCAAAAGTACAACCTTTCCCTGCTAGGCATCAGTGAAGCCAGATGGACGCAGTCTGGCCAGAAAAGGCTGTTAAGTGGGGAGATGATTCTGTATTCAGGTCATGAAGAGGAGAATGCCCCCCATACAGAAGGAGTAGCACTCATGCTGTCACCAGTGGCACAGAGAGCGCTGATGGGCTGGGAACCTCTTGGGCCAAGAATTATAACAGCAGCCTTTAGAACCAAGAAAAAGCTCAAGCTGAACGTCATCCAGTGTTATGCGCCCACTAATAACAGTGACGAGGAAGAGAAACAAGAGTTCTATGACCGACTCCAGAGTGCCGTGGACAAATGTGCGGAGCGAGACATCACCATCGTCATGGGCGATTTTAATGCCAAAATAGGGGAGGACAACACCGGATACGAAGAGGTGATGGGGAGACAGGGACTAGGCTCGGAGATGAGTGAGAATGGGGAGAGGTTTGTAGACTTTTGTGCTCTAAACCGACTTGTCATTGGAGGCAGCATCTTCCCACACAGAAGAATACACAAAGCAACTTGGGTCTCACCTGACCATACAACAGAGAACCAAATAGACCATATCTGCATTAGCAAGAAATTTAGAAGATCCCTTCAAGATGTTCGAGTGAGGAGGGGAGCAGATGTCGCCTCAGACCACCATCTGCTTACCTTAAGAATGAAGCTCAAGCTAAAGAAAAGCCGCACAGAGACAACAAGAAGACAGCGCTATAATGTAGGCCTCCTGAGAGAAACTGGAGTTAGAGAAGAGTTCAAACTGGTGCTGTCCAACCGGTTTCAAGCGCTACAGGAGCTAGTAAATGAAGAGGAGGCGGTCACCACAGAGCAGCAGTGGAAGGCAGTTAGAGAGGCGCTGAACTCAACCTGCAAAGACACTGTAGGGTTCAGGAAACACCACCACAAGGACTGGCTGTCGGCACAGACCTTGAAGAAGATAGAAGCGAGGAAGCAGAAGAAAGCAGCGGTCAACAACAGTCGCACGAGAGCAGCCAAAGTAAGGGCACAGGGGGAATACTCGGAAGCCAACCGCGAGGTGAAGAGGAGTATCAGGGCAGACAAGAGGGCCTACACAGACAGCCTGGCAGCAGAGGCAGAAAAGGCAGCAGGCAGCGGCAACATGAAACAGCTCTACGACATTACCAGAAGATTGTCGGGTAAGTATGGCCATACAGAAAGACCAGTAAAAGACAAAGAAGGCAAGCCTATTGCAGACAGAGCAGACCAACTCGACAGATGGGCCGAGTATTTTGAAGAGTTACTGAACAGACCTAGCCCACCCGACCCCCCCGACATCCAGCCGGCAGAGACCGACCTACCCATCAGCTGTGACAGACCCAGCCGGGAAGAGATCAGAAAAGCAGTGGCATTTTTGAAGAATGGCAAAGCAGCAGGGCCAGATGGCATCCCAGCGGAGTCTCTGAAAGCAGACCTAGAGACAACAGTTGAGATGCTGTACCCACTGTTTGGAAAGATCTGGGAAGAGGAGGTGATGCCAGCTGACTGGAAGGAGGGGTACCTAATCAAGCTTCCCAAGAAAGGCGACCTCAGCAAGTGTTCCAACTACAGAGGAATCACCTTGCTGTCAGTACCAGGAAAGGTCTTCAACAGGATCATCCTAGAGAGAATGAAGAGCTCCGTTGACCCCCAGCTGAGAGATCAGCAAGCAGGATTCAGGAAGAACCGATCATGTACAGACCAGATCGCCACTCTCCGCATCATCGTGGAACAGTCTCTGGAGTGGAGCTCCCCGCTGTACGTCAACTTTGTGGATTATGAGAAAGCATTTGACAGCGTGGACCGAGAGACTCTGTGGAAACTCCTACGACACTACGGTGTACCCACAAAGCTCGTCTGCCTGATCAAGAGCAGCTATGATGGCATGACATGTCGCGTGATCCACGAAGGGCAGTTCACCAGAGAGCTCCAGGTCAGAACTGGTGTCAGGCAAGGGTGTCTGCTGTCTCCGTTCCTCTTCCTACTGGCCATAGACTGGGTCATGATGATGACCACAGAGCACAGACGAAGTGGAATACAGTGAACACTGTGGACACAGCTTGACGACCTCGATTTTGCAGACGACTTGGCATTACTGTCCCACACTCATCAACAAATGCAGGACAAGACCACGAGGCTTGTTGACATTTCGTCCCAAGTGGGCCTCACCATTCACAAACAGAAAACAAAGACAATGAGGCTGAACGCAACCAGGGAAGAACCAGTCTTGCTTGCTGGCACCCCGTTGGAGGAGGTGGAGTCCTTCACCTATCTCGGGAGCATCATAGACAAAAAAGGCGGCACTGATGCAGATGTCAGAGCACGAATCGGTAAAGCCAGAGCAGCCTTTCTCCAGTTGAAAAAAGTGTGGAGTTCCAGAGAGCTGTCACAACACACCAAAGTCCGGATTTTCAACTCCAATGTAAAAGCAGTTCTCCTATATGGAGCAGAGACATGGAGATTGACAAAAACCACAGTCAACAGAGTACAGACCTTCATGAACAGTTGCCTTAGAAGAATTTTGAAAATCCACTGGCCAGAGAAGATCAGCAACGTCAGACTCTGGGAGAGAACAGAGCAGATAACAGCAGAGAATGAAATTGGGCGAAGAAGATGGGGATGGATCGGTCACAGTCTGAGAAAGCCAGCTTCCAGTATCACTAGGCAGGCATTGTCATGGAACCCCCAGGGAAAGAGGAAAAGAGGTAGGCCGAGAAACTCGTGGCGTCGAGACCTCCAAGCAGACATCAAGAGACTGGGAACCACCTGGAGTAGAATCGAAGGAGAAGCACAGGACAGGAGTTGCTGGAGGTCTCTCGTCGACAGCCTATACCCGGGTATGGGTGACAGGCGTAAGTAAGTAAGTAATAGGCAGCTTATGAATCCTCTTTATTATTATTATGACTATTATGATGATGTTTTGGTGATGCTAAAGAAAGACTGGAAGAATTATTGTCATCTTGGAGCTTTCTTCTTTTCTATCTGCTAGACCAAGAACCAGTACAGCTGGAGCCAATCTTTATGCTGAGGCTGCTTCTGCAGGACAACAGCGGCCACCTTGTGGCCAATTTGTGGAGAAAAGAGGCTGTGAGTTTATTGTCATCTGTGTGTGTTTACTTGCGCTGTGCAGTTCTGTAGGTCAGAGTAAAAATGAAGCCCGCCATATACCATTTTTCTAGGAAACGCTGTTATGCGTGAGCTATTATTGCTGTTATGCGTGAGCTATTATTGCTGTTATGCGTGAGCTATTATTTAACTCATTCACGGCCAGCTGCATCTGGATGCGTGGCATAAGCTGTGCATCTGGATGCGGCTGGCTGCGAATGAGTTAACTCATTTAGCCCCACGGTCACATTTCCCAAATGTTGGAGGTGTTACCTAGCTGCTATGGACCAGTTGCGGGAGATGGATCGACCATATTTCCAGGGTAGTGCCAGATGCGCTTGTCTGAAGGCACCATCTGGCACTATCCTTGAATTATCATGGTCAATCCATCTCCTCCTGTAGGGCGTTGGGACTAAATGGGTTAACCCTTTGGCTGTTGGTAGCAGCTTTTGGTCTTGATGATTCTGCAGGAATCATCGTGACAATAAACGCTACAGACAGTCAAAGGGTTAAAAGATACCATCGGACAGATTGTGTGCAATGTACCAGAAAATAAAGAGATGTTTAGTGTATGCTACAATTTATATACAGTATTATTGCACTGTAGTAAATTTTTCAAAGTTTCTCTTATTAACCCATATCATACTGAGGCTAAAAGCTTCAAATTTGTACACTGTCATATGCAAGCTACATTATAGTACTTACAGATATGGATATAGACCAATGGCTTTAGTTCAAGGGTGGTGCCAGAATAGCTTGGCGCCTAGAGGCGCCAAGCTATTCTGGCACTACCCTTGAACTATTTTAGTCAAACATATTTCACACACTGGTGTATTCCGAATGATAAGGGTTAACGGTCTCTTGAGCAAACCCCTTTACTGCTGAATGCCCAGCTGCAAGGGGTGTAGATCCTCATGAGCCCCTGCAGATTCTATTCCTCTTGGGTACATACTACTGGAGTGAAAGGTGTTGGATTCTTTTAGTGACAACCATTTAACCCCACGGCCAAATTTGGGAGGTGTTGCCTAGCGCCTGTGTACCAGTTGCAGGAGATGGATCAATCATGGTAATTCAAGGGTAGTGCCAGCTTAGTTTGGTGACGGCGCCAAGCTTATTGGTGCTACCCTTGATTATCATGGTCTATCCATCTCTTGCTATAGTGTGTCAGGGCTAAATGTGTTAATTTGTGGACTTTGGTAGTAAAGAATGAGTGGAGAATGGATTATCCCAAGAATGTTTATTTCACATGGCCGTTAGGTCTCGTCTTAGTGTTTTGACCTATAGATACATGCATGGGTGACAGTGCAAAAAAACTCAAAATGGCCTATGGACTATGCCCCATAATCCATGGCCAGCAAGAGACATGAATTCTTATGAGCCCCTGTGGATGAAGGGGCTCATGAGAATTCATGCCTTTGCAGTTGGAACAGTTAGCTGGATATTGGGGTTTAACGCTGAGCAGGCAATTAAGGTGATCTCACGGCGGGACAGTTGGAACAGGCCTGGCTGAAGGGCTGTTTTGTTTGAACAAAAAAGCGGAAATTCAGCTTTCTGGGATTTTGAAAAGGCCGATTCAGTTTCCAGGACTGAAGACTGTCACCCATTTACATGTATTAGACTGTACGACAATAATCTGTACACAAATGTACATGTGCACTCATTTGCAGGTGACGTTCTTTCGCGGTTTGAAGCCAGACACCATGCTGAGGGACAACGGAATCTTCCAAGATGTAATTTCCACACTGCGCAGTCTCTGCCTTTATCACCCCTCGTCTTCCAGTGCTTCTGCCTCACCCAAGCTTGACTGCTGCCTATCGTCTTACAGTGCTCACTCGGGCATCAACTTTCACATTTTCGACACCGAGTTGGTGTGAAAAGGACCATGGAGGTGTGTTAGAAGGACTGTTTTGATGGATTTATTGTGCAGTTAGAATTGTAGGCAGTTTTCATGTTGTGTTTTATAGGTGCTTGTTGGTGAAAGACAAGAATAAGATGATATGAGAGCAGCACTTGGTAGAAGTGAGTCCGTGTATTGAGCCATAATCTAAATCCAATGCATTGGGTTTAGATTATCAGTGGCGGATCCAGGCCCCACCGTCAGCCATGACCAAAATAACTCATTTTATTTTTGATGGTTATTTGTGGAAGTTGGGTTTTACTATTCAATGGTTCTTCTTTTCTTGTACGGTGTATTTCACAGATATCTCATGGGATCGATGGGTGAGCCTAGTGTGTTCATGGGCCTATAGTCAAATATCCTCACTTGGCACTACTGACCAGTACCTGTCACAGTACTTCACCCAGACATAGAGTACCATGTGCCCCGCACTCACAGGGGCTCATGTAAATCAGTGCCTCTTGCTGTGCGATACAATCCTCATTGCATCCTCAGACTGTGGCAGCCATCTGGCAATATGCCGCTGACTGCTGGTCAACCCCAGGGGTGAAAAAGTGTCCAATCATTGCTAAACTGGGGCCCAACTCAGTCCCTCAGCCAGGCAGAGTTTCATGTGCCCCTTCAGTCACAGGGGCTCATGAAAAGAATTACCTCTTTCTGTGTGATACGAATGGTATTGCATCCTCATGCGTGGCAGTCATCTAGGTTTAGGTCTACGACTGTGGACATGCCAGCTGTGATCAGAAAGCGAGAAATCAACTGCGCTGTCTCCTCGGGGGTGAGCAGCCGACTGGCCTGCGTGTCACAGGTAATTGCCAATCCCCTAATCCAGTCACACATCACTCTCTGAGCACAGTTGGTCTCCAGTCTCACACAGATTGCGTAGCTTTTGTCCTTTTGAGGTAGTGTCGTGGACATGCAGCAGTACCCATCAGAATAGCAATGTGGTCTTTGATGCGTGTCACCACAGGGGAGGTGTGAAATGTCTTGATTTTGATCACTAACCCTTAAGTAATCGTCAGCCAGTGTAAGAAGTATACACCATAAGTGATCATGACTATTTCTGTGATCTGATCCTGTGTTCCTCATATGGAGGAGGTTTATGGGTGTATAGAGCAGTATCACAATTTTCACAAATGGCTGTGTTGTTCCTCAGATGGAGGAGTAATTGGTAGTGTAGGGTTGTTGTCAAACACAAGGTAATTGCTCCTGCAGAAACTCCAGGTAGAACATTCTTTTTGATAAGAAAATTAACACCATGAAGTGCCCGATTAATCTTATTTTGTTAGGGAGGTGGGGTGGAGGTGGGGAGGAGGACAAGTACATGTAGATATGATCAGCCCTTCCTTTAAAAAAGTGCCAAAAGCAGTGCTGTGTCCCGAGATAAAAGAAAAACGTTTTAACCAATAACAAGATGGGATGAACCAAAACCCACAAAGTCCCTTCTATATGAGAGCTATCTTCACTGTCAAGGGTCTCTACCTTTTGTCTTTGACTTCATTCTGATGTTGAAATATCTCCTTTTGAAAAAGCCTTGCAGATGTGCCAATGCGCCATAGTGAACTCTACAAGGGGCGCACACAGTACATACGCGTCATTGTTTTGTCGAACGTCATTTATCATGACGATTTTTTTTTGTTTTTACGTAATTTTAAATTTAACGTGATTTGAGTTTCGCTTTTGCTTCAAGCATCATAGACAAAAAAGGCGGCACTGATGCAGATGTCAGAGCACGAATCGGTAAAGCCAGAGCAGCCTTTCTCCAGTTGAAAAAAGTGTGGAGTTCCAGAGAGCTGTCACAACACACCAAAGTCCGGATTTTCAACTCCAATGTAAAAGCAGTTCTCCTATATGGAGCAGAGACATGGAGATTGACAAAAACCACAGTCAACAGAGTACAGACCTTCATGAACAGTTGCCTTAGAAGAATTTTGAAAATCCACTGGCCAGAGAAGATCAGCAACGTCAGACTCTGGGAGAGAACAGAGCAGATAACAGCAGAGAATGAAATTGGGCGAAGAAGATGGGGATGGATCGGTCACAGTCTGAGAAAGCCAGCTTCCAGTATCACTAGGCAGGCATTGTCATGGAACCCCCAGGGAAAGAGGAAAAGAGGTAGGCCGAGAAACTCCTGGCGTCGAGACCTCCAAGCAGACATCAAGAGACTGGGAACCACCTGGAGTAGAATCGAAGGAGAAGCACAGGACAGGAGTTGCTGGAGGTCTCTCGTCGACGGCCTATACCCGGGTAGGGGTGACAGGCGTAAGTAAGTAAGTAAGTTTTGCTTCAAGACTTGGGAAAATGGTGATGAAACTAGAATTTCATGGTACAATTTCAGTCTTGATTAATTTGTGTGAAAGCAGGCTGACTTTACCTAGCTACATGATACTAAGTACACCTGCATGCTCTTCTGAAAGCGTGTCCATGTGGGTGCGTGCATGCGCGCGCTCCAAACATCCTCAAGAGGCATAGATGTTCATGCGCCCTCTCGGCACATGAGGATCTATGCCTCTTGGAGATGCACGCATATGTGAGAGAGAGAGCGAGCAAGCGAGAGAGAGAATTATGTCATATTTAGAGTATGTCTGCGTGATGACAGAGTTGCTTCTTTTACATCACCACCACTGTCTGACTTTCTCCTTAATTTTTTTCTGAAAAGAATAAATTTTTACTGAAGAAGTTGAAAGGGTGCAAAGCTGGCTAACGAACTCGTCCAATGTCTTTCTCCAAACTAGCTATATCGGGTCACCTGAATGCTCTTCTGAAAGCGCGACGATGTGGGTGTGTGTGTTAGTGTGTGCATGTGCGCGCGCTCCAAACATCTCCAAGAGACATAGATCCTCATGCACTCTCCCGGTGCATGAGGATCTATGCCTCTTCGAGATGCGAGCATGTCAGTGAGAGAAAGAGCGCAGTGCGCGCTAGAGAGAATTACATCATATTTAAAGTATTATGTCAATGTCTGTGTGGCGACGGAGTTGCCTCTTATGTCACCACCACTGTCCGACTTTCTCTAGAAGTCGAGGTTTTTTACCGTTTTAATTCTTTTCAGAAAATAATTAATTTTTACTAAAGAAGTTGAAAGGATACAAAGCTGGCTGATGAACTCATCCAATGTCTTTATCCAAACTAGCTATATCCAAGTAAATATGACAAAAATTATGGACACTAATCTGGGTCAACCGACTTCTATAAACGGTTGTTTATGTCTTAAATGAGATAATTCAATTACAATATGCTTGGAGGCACTCTTAGCCACCCCTTTAAGAAACTATTTTTCCAAGTTTCAAGCTTGTGTGTACAGAAATTTTGGAGATTTTGTTTACATACATACGCGCACACAGCGCTTCGCACCAAATGTACGTTCATCAGCGAGGTTAGCGTAACTAGACATGACGTAATTTGCATCTTGTTACTTCAATTGCGAGAGGTTTAGGCCTGCCCGCCTTTGACATCATGGACAAGTTATTAAATTTGCCCCACCACAACCCGTCCTAAAAAGTCCCTTCTGTAAATAGAAGGGACTTAAAAATCGTAACCTCTGAAAACTATGTCTGAGAAAAACCCACCAAAAAAAAAAAAATTAACGCGTAGAGAGAACGGTTACAACACTACAGTACAATTTTAAAGAAAATCACTTATTTGCAATTGGTTTTTTTAAGCGCATTTCTTTCTTCGTTATGAATTTATGCTCGCCTGATAGTCACCGTTTTGGTCTGGATTTCTTTTGTACGACAGCGTGGAAAACGGGAGGGAGCTGGGGGGGGGGGGGGGGAGGGCTGTCGAGACACCCTCTGGATCCGCCCCTGATTATGGCTCAATACATACTCACTTTTGCCGTCACAACTGAGCCAAAATTTCTGCAGACAGAAACATAAAACGCTGGAAGCAGTACATCTTTACAAACGTTTATTGTGTGCTTTATGTTGTATTACATGAAACGTGTTCCAGTGCACAGAGACACCACATGATGATTACACACAACACAGGAACAAACAAAAAAAAAAAAGACCTCGAGCATGGCAGCACCATGCACATGTCAACATGAAACTGTAAGAATCTCTTTTGAGTTAGCGTCTGCCTCAGAAACTTGTACTGGTCAGGTAAACAAGAACTTTAAGCCCCTTGTGTGTGCAGCCACCAGTGCCATTTACGGTACAAGGGGCTTCAAATTCTGCTAGTACAGTACATTTAAAAAGAGCGCACACAACCTAAGACTGAAGAATGCTATGTCACAACGAATGAAACGGAAATACTTTCAGCAGTAGCACAACAGTAAACCACAAATTATTGTCAACCCATCTACAATACTACTCATAAACTCTAAAAAACAAATACCCGCATAACTGAAAAATTCACTTATTTCTTCCGAGGGAAAAAATGCAAAGACTAGGGATCACCATATACAATAATTGTACTGGAATGTAATATACTAGTTGATCCACAGTTTATATGTGCGTTTGAATCTGTACACTGAATCTGAAGCACTTGAACACCTACATAAACATATACATATTCCTAGTTTCTTTTTCTTCAGCTTGATTGTACAATAGGGTTTTGAGATATGCAAACATAAAAAAGAACACCACGACCCAAAATTACTCATGGTAAGTTTCAAATGAAAGAATACTAGAAGAGCAGCATGTACATTATGGCACTCTACTGATTCTTGATAGACAACACTGCAATATCATTGCTTATCCCAATAACACTCCAATATCATTGCTTACCCCCCCGATATCCTACTACTCATACATGTAAAGCTTTTGATTTTCACACATCTATGGCACTCTATAGATATCTCAGTCTAAGTTTATTGCAAGACTGGTGGACTGGTTTACAAACAGCCTTCAGTTAGAATACATGTATGAAAGCAAGTACTCGGTGACAGACAGTTGCAACATTCCGCACACAAAAGAAAAAAAGTTACATGTTGTGAGCAAATGATCCCCACTGACCATCTGATTGACATTAGCCCTTTGGCTGTTTGTTGCAGCACTTTTTGAAGCGATAAATCTTGCAGGAATCATCACGACAAAAAACGTTACGAATAGCCAAAGAGTTATTGATGGTGACACAATAGTGGCATATTAATTATTTTGTTACAAAATAGACTATCTTCTGTATATGGACACAGAGAAAAACAAGGCTAAAGGAACAATATGTTCACTTAGATCAAATGATCAGCTCTCCAGAGGAGGCACTAACTACAAACAGTTTTTGACAAACAGTTTTGGCAGGATTGTCCGTACAATAATGTTGCTTCAGCCCATTCAGCCCCGACACATCAATCAGATACTTAGGGGGTGGTGGCAGAATAGCCTGGTGCTTGAACTAGAATATTCAATTTGTCTCCAGAAACATAATGCAGTCTTCTACTTTTGGAATTTATATGAAGCGCACAATGTGTTAACCTGAACCTACACTTGTTGCGTTCTGTTCTGTAATTTACATGTACATATGTTACTGTATCATGGATTTAAAAATTCTACTGTGCAGTTCCAAATATTCTCTAATAACATTTCCATGGGTGGGACCGAAAAACAAGTTGAATCCTGAAGCGAGGGTCTTGGGGCACTTTTTAAGTGAAAAAAAACCTGCCATCTGCATACAGCCACAGGTATTGTTTTCTGTAAACAGTACCGATGGCTGAAGGAGGTTATCGGTGATCTCAAGCGGTGTTTGCGATGCATTAATTGGTAATTCTCAGTATCTTACAGTATCTTTTTTAACGCTCATGACCACTAACTTAATTTATTAAAATATACTACAGCTGGGTTTTTCCATCCTCGCTTTTTTATTTTTATTTGGGATATTTAATAACCCTTTGGCTGTTGGTAGCAGTTGCGATGATTCCTGCAGGAGTAATTGTGACAAAATATACTACCAACAGCCAGAGAGATTAGGCTGGACATGTGTAGACCTGCGACAGAGCGAGAGCTTTAAAAGATGGAACCTTAGTGAGCTATGGTCCTTGGGCACATCATAGGTGAAGCAGTATACATGTACATGCCAACCGTGTGCAATGCCAGCCCAATGTCATTTTGTTTACTTGGACAGTACAAAGATTTGAATAATGCATGAACTCATGTTGCACAAGAATATTTATCTGATTTTCTGATGAATGAATAATAAAATGTGTATCTAAGCAACCAAAGCTGCCATATTTAACAAGTTACACTTGGTAGCTATCTGACAGAAACAAAAGTGATAAGTCTCATTGTAAAATACAGGAACATCATAATCTGATTAGTTACTTACATGAAACCAGAACAATGATATGAATCTTAACCCCATTGTGCTTGTAGTCACTTAGTACAGGTGGCTGCATGTACAAGCAGGTTAAAGGCGCAGTTCACAGAAGTCCATCTTCAGGTATAGATGCAATAAACATAAAGGCAGCACTATGCTTTCACACTGATGGGTAGAAGTCACATGACACACTGGCACAGATTTTAAGCCCCTTACGCATGCAGCCACTGGTGGCTGCAATAGCAAAATGTCTTTCGGCCCACGGCGAACGCAGTGGGTCCACGCACAGCAGTGCGCCCGTCATGGGCTCGAGGACCTTTGCTTACTGTGTACAGTACCAGTGGCTGCATGCGCAAAGAGCTTAAAGGGTTGTACTAGAACAATCTGCGATGTGGACACAAATGTCAAAGTTCACGAGAAAAAGAGCTGGATTACATGTTTACAAACCGTAATCCAAGATGAAGGTAAAACGTTTTAGGCATGATCATGTCTGATGTGACTTGCTGGCAGAGCTTAGCCACAGTTGCCTCCTCTGACTGAGGAAAATAATGTAGTGTCAGTGTATTATAAGTTATTGGTAGCAGGGGTTTGCTACAGGACCCTTGTAGGCCTGAGGGAGGTAAAAAAAACCAGTGTACCCCGAAGGCCTGAGGGGTACAGTGGTTCCTTTGACCTCCCTCAGGCCTACAAGGGTCCATACAGCAAGCCCCTGCTACCAATAACGTATTTGTTTTCATTCCTCCACAATTTTCATAAAAGAAATCAAGAAGAAATCTTCCGAACTGGATTACACCAGACATGACTGACGTCAAAGGAATATACATTTATACATAATAGACTTGTAATGTAAAAACATTTCATGACGTTGCCATCTCCAGTAGTGTGCTTGTTGTTTCGAACAACACTAAGTAACTTTTTACTTTAGAACGTTTTGGTGATCTTTTATAGAAGAAAACTCGCATCCAAGATGCGTCATAAAGCGGGCTACAAGAAGTCTGCCATTTTTCGCTACAAGGGTTTTTGTAGCTCGGTCATGTGGTACAGTTTGCGCTAAAGGGATTGGTCGTGTGACATAGGGAAGAAAACAAAACCTCTTGTAGACCACAAATTATTTGTTGGCAAGAACAGAACAATGTACAAGATATCACTGAGCGAGGCAGGCACTTCTGAAGTCTTAATTCCTACAAACAAGAAGACAAAAAACAAAGTCTTCACTATGAATGTCTTCTTTGTGCTCTTTAGCCCTGAATGCATGTTGCTACCAAGACATTAAACAATACATGTGGCTGCATGCACAAGTGTGTTAATAAGCTGGTATCTTCTTTCTGGCACCACCAAAGACAGTCTGCAGTCTGCTTTTTGTGAAGGATAAAACAAAAGTGATTTAGACCTGATAGTTTTGAGCTTTTGTTAATGAGGTCCACATAGTAAAACGTCATACAATGGAACATGCCACACATCTTTTCCTCAGTACTGAAAATTGCTCATAATGTCAGTGTTCAAAGGGTTTCACCACATCTGTACTGTTACCAATTCAGTCAAAATGTACTGAAAATATGAAAATGCAAGGTGTCATTTTGTGTGAAATACACTTTGTTCTTATAGTTATACACACACTGCAAACATATTCACCCAACAAAATGTAACTCAATTACAAGTTACAAAGTACTGCATGAAAAATTTTCGGCAGAAAAATACTATGAGACTTCTGCACAATTGAGAAAAAAAGCTTAACAGAACGGAAACAAGAGAAAGTTCTCTCAACAACTGAAACAATACAAAACAGTCAAATGCGTCTCTTAGCAATTAATCCATATTTCCAACACAACAACCAAGAAGCGAATGCTTCCTCCCCCTTTCCCTACTGGCAGTGCCTCTTGTTGAGGCGATTCCTGCTATTGGCAGCACTTTTTGTCAGATGATTCTAAAAGGAATCATCTCAACAGAGAGCACTACCAACAGGCAAAGGGTTACTTATCATTACCGATGAAACCCTCATGTGCCAAATGACACTGGACCTAATCTTTCTTGGCCTCAGCGTGTTTGGGGTGCTTGACCACCAACACTGGGCAGTGGACGTGATGCACTAGGTAGTCGCTGACTGAGCCAAGCAGCGTGCGGCGGACTGCACCCTGACCTCGTGATCCCACCACCACCAGCTCAGCGTTCACACTCTCTGCTTCCTTTGCAATCCCCTCACCTGGCTTGGCTGCCGCTATACTCTTTACCTTCCCCCCTAGCTGTGTTGCACAGACAAAACAAGACCCCTCATCAAATTCTTAATAGTCTACAAATCCACACCTCTGCAATACCATAAAATAGTATTCTACCCGCAAGATAGCATCTTTTGACACAAAATGTTCCCTCTTAGTCTAAAAAACAAAATATCAACTTAAAAGCATGAATGTTATTTCCTGATTCTGCCATTGGATATTATGACAGACACCTTGCAGAATCTGTTGTACCGCTGTCAAGAGCTTTCAACATCTTGAATGGGATGAGGCTGAAAGCTCGTGACAGTCCAACAACAGAATCTGCAAGGTGTCCTCTTTCCTACAGCATCACCTTCCTACACCTACGTCTTCCTTACCCCTAGAGACTTCAGCTTCTCTGCGAATCTCTCCAGGTCTTTCTGGATTCTCTTCTGCTCCTCCTGCAGCATTGATTCCAGCACCTCACGGTCAAACACGTACACCGCTGCAGACACAAGCGCTTCACTCCGTTAACATTAACGTTTCTCACTTTCATCCTCGCCCATTTGCATACACATTTCACACCTCGTGAACATGTAAAGCTGATATCAGTCCTGAACTTCCAGATAATTATGGTAACTGGACCCCAAATTTCTTTCCCAAGCAAAACATTCAGTACTTAACTCATTTGAGACGTGCTGCCTCCGGATACGCAGCTTATGCCGCATATCCAGAGGCGGCACATCTTTAATGAGTTAAGATACGTTTACTGGACCCCCACTTAACTTCATTCAGCACTTTGGTGCCCCCCCCCCCCCCCCCCCCCCACACACACACACAATCTGAGTCATGGACAACAGCAATAAATTCACTTTCCCTAAGCACGCAGTGTTCAGCATATGATTTTGAGCTGTGTGCCTAATTTCCACTGCAGTTAACCTATTTAAACCTATGGCTGCATTTCCTAAACTTTGGAGGTGTCACATAACGACTATGTACCAGCTGCCAGAGATGAGTCGGCCATGATAGTTCAAGGGTAGTGTCAAATCAGTTTGGCAATGTCGGACACCACCAAGCAAATCTTGCACTACCCTTGAATTATCATGATTGATCCATCTTCTGCTGTAGTGCATCAGGGCTGAATGAATTGTCATTAACCCCTTGTGCGTGCAGCCTGTACACAGTGCTGGTGGATGCATGCACAAGGGGGTCAAGATACAGTTATAAACACTCACAATTTAGTTTTACAAATTTCCCAGACACTTAGCACTACAGCTCCATGTTGCACAACACCATGATAAGTGATATAGATCCAGCTTTTCAAATATAGCTCTTCAAAGGTAACAGTTTCTGTCTACTGTATTGAAAATACAGTAGACTTTTAAATGGGGTTGGTTGGAGCGCGTTCCGTAGACTGCACATGTGCTGGGTGGGTGGGGCCCGAATTCTGGCAAAGTAAAAAAGATAAAAATTACGTCACCTTTAGCTACACAAACCTTGCTAGAGAATGTACATGTGGCGCCAAACGCTGTGTGTTTGTGTGTGTGTGTGTGAGACAGTGACTAGAGCCCGCATTTGTGGACAGACAAGCTTGAAACTTTAGGATACTGTCCCTACGTGAATTCTCCAGGAGCAGTTTTGTAATTACATTACAGGTTCACAAGAAAATGGCTGTTTCACACAAACCAGTTGATCCACATTTGAGTCCATATTTTTTGTCATTCTTTATAATAATAATAATGTATATTTTTAAGGCGCCTATACTTTCGATAGAAAAGCTCTAGGCGCCGTACAAATGACATACTAACATGCACACACCTTGCATCCTACAGCACATATATATAATAATAATAATACATAGTTCTTGTATAGCGCCGTTCTCCAGGAAAACACTGGACTCACTGCGCATGCACAACAGCACACCCTTTCTCTCTCAGACACACACGCACAATTATACACTACTTTAAACCACCCCATCCCTTCCCCACACCTTACATTCACTTCCTCTGGGATCAGAATAGGTGGCAGTCAGTGAACAGTTAGCTAAATATGAGCTAAGTGTTAAATGCCCAACAAAAAAGAAAAGTCTTTAAGTGAGCCTTGAACTGTGACAATGTGGGCAGATTCCGCATTTCCGTTGGCAGCGTGTTCCACACACTTGGGGCGAAAAAGGTAAAAGAACGCTCCCCGACAGTTTTCATGTTGAGCTTCGGGATTTTTAACAGCTTTTCACTGGAGGAACGGAGGGTGCGTGATGGCTGATAGGCAGACAGCTTGGCAGAGAGGTACGGCGGGAGAGATCCGTCAAAATGCCGATAGGCGAAAATTGCAATTTTGTATTGGCAACGGAATTTGACAGGCAGCCAGTGCAGCTGCTTCAGCAGACTACTCACAAACCTAACTGTTGTCTGTCCAGCGCTGTGATTCCCCTTGGTTTGAGTACTGTGCTTCAGCAGAGGCGTAACGTGGTCTCTCTATGGATGCGCCGCACTGTTTTAATCATCTGCAAGCGTGAAATCTGATCTGCTGGTAAACCTGCCAGTACAGAATTGCAATAATCGAGCCTGGAAATAATGAATGCATTTACAAGTCTTGATGCCGTACTTTCTGTGAGAAACAGTCTGAGAGAAGAAATTCTGCGCAGCTCAAGGAAACCAAATGCCCTAACATACACACTCATGCAACAAGATATACAAGAAAAATAAACTTAGTTATTTGGGTTTAACGCCGAACAGGCAACTAAAAATAAACTTAGCAGAGTAAACACACCAACAAGAAATGCTCACACACACCAAAGATATACGTGTACCATAAGACTAATAATGGGTACACTAGGCAGCTCTCACTGACAGCAACACCAAAAAGAAGAAATAAAATAATTATAATGGTGAATGCACGTTTAAAGGAATAAATGTGTCTTTAAAGACTGCCGGAAACTATTGGCTGGTTCAACATAATTATCTGAGGGACTGTGGGATTTTATTCCAAAGAAATGGTCCTTGGTATGAGACAGACCTCTCGCCAAAAGACTTAGTTCTCACAGTCGGAAAGCATAATAGTTTAATGTCTGCTGAGGAACGGAGCTGTTTTGAAGGTGTGTACACATGAAGAAGCTCAGAAAGATAGACAGGGCCAGTAGAAGTAGACAGACAGGTATGACAAATGGACAAAACTTTGTATTGTACTCTGGATGTGAAGGCAACCAATGGAGTGAATGCAGGATGGGTGTGATGTGGTCTGACTTCTTTGCCTTGACAACAAGCCATGCTGCTGAGTTCTGGAGCCGATCCAGAAGGTACTGAGGACAGCCACACAGGAGCGCATTGCCGTAATCAAGGCGGGACACGACAAAGGAGCAGACCAGCGTTTTAGTGGCTTCTGGTGTGAGAAGATGCCTGATGGAGCTATTGCGACGCAATTCAATAAATGCAGATCTACAGGTATTCAAAACGGGCAGATCTACAGGTATTCTAGATACTTTGCATACAGCTAGATTAAAGGGAGATATTGAATGGGTTCGTAATCCAGCATTGTACCTCTTAATAATAATTCATTTTTGCAAGTTTGGATCCACTATATACTCCATCAAACTGTTAGCCCTAAAAGAGGATGTGTGGAAGAAAACAATTAGCCCTGGAAGGGGCTGCATGCCTTTCAGACGAGTGATGTAAAACATCAAATTCGTCACACCAAATTCATCACACTGTGTCCTGTGACTAGCATGCCATGACATGAAGCTAAATAGTGACCTCATTTTGCTGTTCATGCTATTCTTCTTCAGAATTCCTGTCACCACACCAGTCCATAGTCACAGAGTGTACTAATGGCGGGAAGGGCCATGTGCCCATCTTAATTTGGGTGCGCCTGTGTGTGTTGATCCGAGGTTGGGTTAGAGAGGAGGGAAATGCATATGCTTAAAAACATTTACAACTCTGAATGTTCCTAAAAGAAAAACACATGTGAGCTCCAAACAATATGGTAAACTTTTGGATGAAATCCTCATCTTGTTAAAGTCTGTATCACTACAGATATTGTCACAGAAAATAACCCACAAAACCACCAATATGGAGATACCGTAAATGTGTACCTTTTTTTTAACACATTCTGCCCCAGGACTGAAATCTCCAAATTTTTAAGTTGCCCTCTGAAAGACTGTATTAGATAATTCTAGAGACAGATCGAGCATTCAAATATGGTGCCAAAATAGCTTGGCGCCTATGGGCGCCAAGCTATTCTGGCACCACCTGTGAACGTTCATGCTTGATCCACATCTTGCAGTGTGTGGGGGCTGAATGAGTTATAATAAATCCTGCTTCTGCAATACAGGTCAGTCTCAGCAGATCCTGATATTTGAGGGTCATGAAGTCACCCCCCATTGTTTGCATTTGTCATTTAGTTCTCAAGAACCCTTGGTATTAAGGGCACAGGACACTACTTGTACTATTTAGGGCTGTTAGCTGCACTTGAAATTTTTTAAATGTCATTTGGTATAGGAGTCAAGTAACCTGAAACAGTGTCATTACTATTACAGAAACCTAGCCAACATTTAAACAGCTATTTTAGTCTCATTTCAAAAACATGTTTCTCTCTCTCTCTCTCTCACACACACACAACCACATTCTACAGCTGTCCATCCCTTCACATAACATGCACGCTATTTTTTTGTTTGTTGCAAACACGCACAGACCGATTTTTTCTGCACACAGGCTTCTGCTGGCTAGATAAAACATTTTTCAAACACCTACAAAACACAAGTGACACAAATGTATCTCATGACACGTCCATTCTAGTTTCAAAGCATGCTGAGAAAACACCCTTTTTCACGACCTCATTCAGTCCTTTGAAAGCCAAAGTCGTCTATAACTTACACTGTTTGGAAAGTACACTGCATCCTCATTATTAAACAAAATGGATTGTTCAAGGGTAGTGCCTGATTATCTTGGCGCCTGCACAGGCGCCAAGATAATCAGTCACTGCGCTTAAGCTATCATGGTCCAATCATCTACCACAGTTGGAGTGAAGGGTTTGCACAGTTGAAAAAGGTTTGAGAGAGATAATGTTGATGCACTAAATGGCAAGCCTTATCTGACAAGTGTTGTTTTTTTTTTGTACACAACATATTTACATGGAAATGACATAGGTTGACTACCCCTCTTGCCCATGCAGCCACCGACACTGTAAACAGTGGGTTAACCCTTTGCGTGTGGGCAGCGTTTGTTGGAATCAGCGTGACAAAAAACACTACTGGCACACAAAGGGTAAACACCTATTCATCTGATTATGTGAGGGGCCCAACGGGAAAACCATGCACATCGGGAACAATACTTTGTATAGGAATTCATATCCTGTACATGTTTATGTGTCCTTCTAGATACAGCTGTCGCCAACATTACTGTGTGTTATATCTGTATGTGTACGGGCTTCACAATATGATACTAATTAAAGCCTCAGCAACTGTTGGTGTGATTTTCTGAAGTCTACAATAAAATGTAGTGACTCTCATGCGTAGATGTCTCGTTTGTTATCAGATAATGTTTATCTTCCTTTCCAGTTGCAATAAATGCACCACTGAAACCTGTAGCGAGTCCGGCGAAGCATTTTACCTACAACATAACTAATATAAAGGCGGTGAGGTGCTTTTACTGTTTTAGTTCGAAAAACAGAGTTCAGAATTTTGTACGCAGGAAGCAGTGAAACACCACCACATAATTATAGCAACAAGACCTGTCATCAAAGTGGAACCTACCAGTATCACATTTAGGAAACCAAGCTGAGCTAACATCGCACAAAGCTTCTACTATTCTGTCTCGACTTAAACGCCCTCTCTACTTCATCCCTCACATGTTAGAAGAAGATGTGGACTGAGCATGATAGTTAAAGGGTGGTGCCAGAATAGCCTAGCGCCTGAAGGCACCAAGCTATTCTGGCACCACCCTGGAACTACATGGTCATAACGATAATCTGTCAGGTTGCCTTGTTTTTGCAACTGGAATTTTGTCATTGGGGTGTTAGGCCAGCGTACTAAAAAAGCGAGGTAAGTACTGGGTTGAAACAAGGGCATGGGCTGTGTATGTCGAGTTGCTGACTGTCATAAAACGTGACATGTGGACCCTACATACTGACCCTGCCGCACCGGGCAATGCAAGTTCAGTAACACTGCATATTTATCTCTGACAAACACCTGTATATCTCAAAGTGTGGGAGACAAACCATACACGCTAGATCAACAGCAGCACCTGATCAGACTGGCTCATCAGGGGGAAAAAAACCCATAACCTTCTGTTAGCATGGTCAATCCATCTTCTTTGATTTGAGCAAGATAGACCACTGTAAAATGATTGTCACTGGCTCTGTATACGAATGGTATGAAATTTACATGTAAGGTCATGTTCACATTACCATCTAATAGGGTACTGGACCAGGTTTAAGTAATGCAAACTGTTCCGACACAGCGCTTTTGTTGTGCTCAGTCCTGTTGAAATCATCGTGATAAAAAAAAAAACCCCGCTAGAGACAGCCAAAAGGTTAACTTGGAAAAACTCAGTGGGAGGACATAAATGGGACTGACCTCTGCCAGAGAGATAGATTCTCATGAACTTACGTGGTTGTACGGGCTCAGGTGACTCTATACCTATTGCAGATGAAAACAGCTGAGGGACCAATCAACGACAGTAACTGAATGTGAAATAACAGTCCTATCAGAATCACTTACCAAAATTTCAGGGTACCAGTACTATATATAGCTGCACAATTTGTACGCTGGGCAGGTAAATATAGGTCAGTCCAAATACATGATGTGCCTGCCAGCCATCAACTCTGACCACTATACACATCAGTCTTAGTACACACACTTTTTAAGTTTTGGGGGACAAACATGCCCTTGCGAGCCAAGGACCTGTTCCAGCCATATATTTTGCAGTTTACTGGTGTGCATTTCAAAAGCGCAACTGAGCTTTTTTTCCCATAGTATTTATGGTTCACCAATACACGGCATCCACTGGCCGACTAAAGCCATTGATTGGGCTGTATGTGGGCCAGCAGCGACCAACATCGTCTCAATCAGCGTTGAGTATGCTGAAAGATTCTTATTAGTGGTATGAAAGTTCACTAAAAAATATCTGTCCGCGATCTTATCACATATTGACAATGAAAACAAACAGACCCTCTCCTCTCTCAAACACTGCTAACCTACTTGCCGCTGTGAAGTACTGTCACTTTATGAGCCCTGATGCTCCACACCATGATAATGTAATCCATTCAGCCCCAACGCACTACAGCAGGAGATGAATCGACCATGATAATTCAAGGGTACTGCCAGATTAGCTTGGCGCCTGTCTGCGCACAAAGGGTTAATCTGGCACTACTCTTGAATTATCACGGTCAATCCATCTCCTGCAACTAGTGCGTAGTCTTTGGATGACGCCTCCAAAATTTGGGAAGTACGGCATTGGGGTTATGTTTCCTACTTAGCTCTTCCCATTTCACTCGTTTGGTTGTTGTTTACAGTCTTTGATTCCATTTGCACAGTGTGTGTGTGTATATATACATGCGTGCGTGGTGCTACACTTCACTCTATTCGTTCACCACATAAACTTAACCCATTTAACACCAGGGCCGCTTTTCCCAACTTTTGGAGGTGTTACCTAACGACTAAGTACCAGTTGCAGGAGATGGCTTGACCATGATAATTCAAGGGTAGTGCCACGTTAGCTTGGTGCCGCCAAGCTAATCTGGCACTACACTAGAATTATCATGGTCAAGCCATTTCTTGTTGTAGGGCGTCGGGGCTAAATGGGTTGATTAATACAGATAATGCAAAACGGTTGCTATCACTGAATAGTTTATCATCTCTGTGACGGTACATAGCTGACCAAAGTCCTCAGAGGTGTATATTTTCCAGCCTGCAATGTCACTAACCAGTCTATAACTCAACGGACACAGAGATTACTCTGAACTGAGGTAGTCGCTACAGCTCCAAAAACACATGGCCCCACGAGCTCCGCGTTATCGCGGAATTGTTTATATTACAGCGGACGGCAGACGCAGCCGTCCCGTTTCTCACTTTCCTTTTTTGTCCCTTGTCTCCTTGACTGCGTGCGCAAAATAAGGTGAACTTGTGTGAAATCATTGAAAATTTGCATCAACTTCATTTAAAAACAAATGAACTCTAGAATTTTTTAGTGCGTGTACGGGTTAGCGCATTTTTTGGGGAAACAATAGGCGCACAGGCCTCTTTTCGTGTTTGTCCTTGCTAAACTACAACATTCTTAGAGAGATTATGATTGTACATTGCTTAACGTCCCGACAGCAACAAGGCTTTCTCAGGACGTGCCTGCACTGCTTGTGAAAAAAAACAACTAAACAGAACATTGAATGTATGTCGCCAGCCGGTCAAATACATTAAATAAACCTAACACATGGGGCCTAAATAAAGCTAAGACCATTTAGCAACACACATCCAATATCAAGAGCTACAGGCAGTGCAGACAGTAGGGAGAGTTTTAAAAAGGCAAATACAGGTGAATGGACCTCGGGTAGACAGAAACACATGCCCCAGAATAGAGAGAAAAACTCACCCTGTGGGGCTGACCAGGGTGACCCTGGGAACTAAAAAGTACCTAACCCCACCCAGGGCAGACCCGGGTGGGGTTTCTTAGAGAGAGAAAGAGAAAGAGAGATGAAATGAAACTTTATTAAGAGAGAAAAAAAAAAACCCCAACAGCCTATAGTGATAATAAAGTGTAAAAATGGTTATAACTAAATAGTGTATACACGGTATAAGTGAAGACACATACTATCCCTGAACTGAAAAACTCGAAAAGCTTTTGGTCAGGCATGGAGCCGCAGGAGCCAAAAGGAGGGGAGGAAATATGGTCGCAGCGGGTTTGATATGTGCCAGTTATCTCTCACGACAGCTTGATGATAACTGACTCGCACCCACACTTGCCGGAATTCAGGGACCTTTTTTTTTTCTCTGTCCGTTGAGTTATAGACTGTAACATTTCTCAGTGAAATCCTATACTCAGATAGGGCCTGCACCTACTGTAACATTTCTCAGTGAAATCCTATACTCAGATAGGGCCTGCACCTACGCATATCCTAGAAGGTGCTACCATGTGGATGTCAAACATGATACAGAACTGTTGACGTCACAGCTGTGCAATTATATGTTAATGAGACTCTGACAAAGTGAAAATAAAAAACACCAAAGCAAGTAAACAACAGATCACAGGGCACTGGGAAAAACAAATGTCAATCTAGCCATTTTCAGGGCTAGATTGAAAACATTTATTCAATCTGGCCTTTGAAATGGATTGATATACTGATACCATCTCTATATCTGATCAGGTTCTTGAAATGCATTATGTTTATTATCTTGGTACTGTGTGAATGTGCACTTGTACTTATTAATGAGTGTATTTGTATGCTGTTGTTATTTTACTTAGTTAATTGCAGTTATTTAGATTATCTAGATGTAAAGCGCTTTGAGCCTTTGATGTGAAGATACTGCATTATAGAACAGTTATATATTATTATTATTATTACTATTATTAAAAACAATAAACCATTAAACCACACGGCCGCATTTCCTAAAATTTGAAAGGGTCATCTAACGACGATGTACCAGGAGATGGATCAACCATGATAATTCAAGGGTAGTGTCAGATTAGCTTGGTGCCATCATTGCATTATCATGGTCAATCAAACCATCTCCTGCTGTAGGGCATTGGGGCTAAATGGGTTAAACCATGGGTGGTAATGATTTAATAGCCTCAACACACAGTTTTAGCTCTTTACTTACTTACTTACGCCTGTCACCCCTACCCGGGTATAGGCCGTCAACGAGAGACCTCCAGCAACTCCTGTCCTGTGCTTCTCCTTCGATTCTACTCCAGGTGGTTCCCAGTCTCTTGATGTCTGCTTGGAGGTCTCGACGCCAGGAGTTTCTCGGCCTACCTCTTTTCCTCTTTCCCTGGGGGTTCCATGACAATGCCTGCCTAGTGATACTGGAAGCTGGCTTTCTCAGACTGTGACCGATCCATCCCCATCTTCTTCGCCCAATTTCATTCTCTGCTGTTATCTGCTCTGTTCTCTCCCAGAGTCTGACGTTGCTGATCTTCTCTGGCCAGTGGATTTTCAAAATTCTTCTAAGGCAACTGTTCATGAAGGTCTGTACTCTGTTGACTGTGGTTTTTGTCAATCTCCATGTCTCTGCTCCATATAGGAGAACTGCTTTTACATTGGAGTTGAAAATCCGGACTTTGGTGTGTTGTGACAGCTCTCTGGAACTCCACACTTTTTTCAACTGGAGAAAGGCTGCTCTGGCTTTACCGATTCGTGCTCTGACATCTGCATCAGTGCCGCCTTTTTTGTCTATGATGCTCCCGAGATAGGTGAAGGACTCCACCTCCTCCAACGGGGTGCCAGCAAGCAAGACAGGTTCTTCCCTGGTTGCGTTCAGCCTCATTGTCTTTGTTTTCTGTTTGTGAATGGTGAGGCCCACTTGGGACGAGATGTCAGCAAGCCTCGTGGTCTTGTCCTGCATTTGTTGATGAGTGTGGGACAGTAATGCCAAGTCGTCTGCAAAATCGAGGTCGTCAAGCTGTGTCCACAGTGTCCACTGTATTCCACTTCGTCTGTGCTCTGTGGTCATCTTCATGACCCAGTCTATGGCCAGTAGGAAGAGGAACGGAGACAGCAGACACCCCTGCCTGACACCAGTTCTGACCTGGAGCTCTCTGGTGAACTGCCCTTCGTGGATCACGCGACATGTCATGCCATCATAGCTGCTCTTGATCAGGCGGATGAGCTTTGTGGGTACACCGTAGTGTCGTAGGAGTTTCCACAGAGTCTCTCGGTCCACGCTGTCAAATGCTTTCTCATAATCCACAAAGTTGACGTACAGCGGGGAGCTCCACTCCAGAGACTGTTCCACGATGATGCGGAGAGTGGCGATCTGGTCTGTACATGATCGGTTCTTCCTGAATCCTGCTTGCTGGTCTCTCAGCTGGGGGTCAACGGAGCTCTTCATTCTCTCTAGGATGATCCTGTTGAAGACCTTTCCTGGTACTGACAG
>BTPG01000003.1:181189048-181381184 GCA_036245525.1 Semisulcospira habei | reverse complement strand
CAAGGTGATTCCTCTGTAGTTGGAACACTTGCTGAGGTCGCCTTTCTTGGGAAGCTTGATTAGGTACCCCTCCTTCCAGTCAGCTGGCATCACCTCCTCTTCCCAGATCTTTCCAAACAGTGGGTACAGCATCTCAACTGTTGTCTCTAGGTCTGCTTTCAGAGACTCCGCTGGGATGCCATCTGGCCCTGCTGCTTTGCCATTCTTCAAAAATGCCACTGCTTTTCTGATCTCTTCCCGGCTGGGTCTGTCACAGCTGATGGGTAGGTCGGTCTCTGCCGGCTGGATGTCGGGGGGGTCGGGTGGGCTAGGTCTGTTCAGTAACTCTTCAAAATACTCGGCCCATCTGTCGAGTTGGTCTGCTCTGTCTGCAATAGGCTTGCCTTCTTTGTCTTTTACTGGTCTTTCTGTATGGCCATACTTACCCGACAATCTTCTGGTAATGTCGTAGAGCTGTTTCATGTTGCCGCTGCCTGCTGCCTTTTCTGCCTCTGCTGCCAGGCTGTCTGTGTAGGCCCTCTTGTCTGCCCTGATACTCCTCTTCACCTCGCGGTTGGCTTCCGAGTATTCCCCCTGTGCCCTTACTTTGGCTGCTCTCGTGCGACTGTTGTTGACCGCTGCTTTCTTCTGCTTCCTCGCTTCTATCTTCTTCAAGGTCTGTGCCGACAGCCAGTCCTTGTGGTGGTGTTTCCTGAACCCTACAGTGTCTTTGCAGGTTGAGTTCAGCGCCTCTCTAACTGCCTTCCACTGCTGCTCTGTGGTGACCGCCTCCTCTTCATTTACTAGCTCCTGTAGCGCTTGAAACCGGTTGGACAGCACCAGTTTGAACTCTTCTCTAACTCCAGTTTCTCTCAGGAGGCCTACATTATAGCGCTGTCTTCTTGTCGTCTCTGTGCGGCTTTTCTTTAGCTTGAGCTTCATTCTTAAGGTAAGCAGATGGTGGTCTGAGGCGACATCTGCTCCCCTCCTCACTCGAACATCTTGAAGGGATCTTCTAAATTTCTTGCTAATGCAGATATGGTCTATTTGGTTCTCTGTTGTATGGTCAGGTGAGACCCAAGTTGCTTTGTGTATTCTTCTGTGTGGGAAGATGCTGCCTCCAATGACAAGTCGGTTTAGAGCACAAAAGTCTACAAACCTCTCCCCGTTCTCACTCATCTCCGAGCCTAGTCCCTGTCTCCCCATCACCTCTTCGTATCCGGTGTTGTCCTCCCCTATTTTGGCATTAAAATCGCCCATGACGATGGTGATGTCTCGCTCCGCACATTTGTCCACGGCACTCTGGAGTCGGTCGTAGAACTCTTGTTTCTCTTCCTCGTCACTGTCATTGGTGGGCGCATAACACTGGATGACGTTCAGCTTGAGCTTTTTCTTGGTTCTAAAGATTGCTGTTATAATTCTTGGCCCAAGAGGTTCCCAGCCCATCAGCGCTCCCTGTGCCACTGGTGACAGCATGAGTGCTACTCCTTCTGTATGGGGGGCATTCTCCTCTTCATGACCTGAATACAGAACCATCTCCCCACTTAACAGCCTTTTCTGGCCAGACTGCGTCCATCTGGCTTCACTGATGCCTAGCAGGGAAAGGTTGTACTTTTGCATTTCCGCTGCTATCTGGGCGGCCTTGCCGCTCTGGTACATGGTCTTGACGTTCCATGTGCCCATGGTTGTATCCCTGGATAGAGAGAGGCGGCTCGGTCCTGTGGCTTCCGAAGACTTCCGGCTTTCACCACAGGACGTCATAAGTCTTCTAGTAGAAGAACCTTCCTCCTCCAGGAAAGGAATTACTGTTAGTCTTTTCGTCAGCGTTTTTGTAGCTATTTCCTTTTTTGCAGGGTGGGGAAGCTACCCCCACGCCCAACCCCCTTACTAGGAGGACCAGGGGTTTTCTGTCGGGGTCACCTTCCCTTAGACCATGTTGGTTCACGGCACCTTATTTCATTCGGTGCACCCCTCTCACGAGGGACCCCCTATCCACCACCCAGGGGACGCGCCTCAACGCCGTATGGTCCCAGCGCGAGGTTTTAGCTCTTTGGCCGAACCTAAAAGCCAAAAATTGTCTTAAACTCTAAAGCAATTGGTCTCCGCTAAAAAATCATCATCAGTTATATGGTTTAACTTATAATATGACCATGATAAATGCATGCATTATAGACGATATAGAGTGGTTTTGACATGACAAAATCAAACATGTATGAATTCAGTGTCAAAACAACACTTGCATCAATTAACCCTCATCATTCGGAATACAACAGTGTGTGAAATAAGTTTGACTAAAATAGTTCAAGGGTAGTGTCAGAATAGCTTGGTGCCTCTAGAACTAAAGCCATTGGTCTATATCCTTATGTGTAAGTACTATAATGTAGCTTTCATATGGCAGTGTACAAATTTGAAGCCTTTAGCCTCGGTATGATATGGGTTAAATACATTCTGACAAAGTCAAAAATTGAAGTGTAACTATCTTTACTACTCCCCCCCCCCTCCCCACCCCCAGCAGGTGTGCTGCTTGTGATTAAGAGGGAGAGGTCATTCAAATTTACTCACAATTGGCCCATCGAGTGGAATGCAACATGTCATTTAGTTCAGGAACGTGAAGAAGGATAATATGGTTTCCCGCTTTGTGCATGTTTTGGGCATACCCTGCAAGACAAAGAACATACAAATTAAATACAAGCTTTAAAACATAAAAATCTGTTGTTCAAAATATGCAGGCAGCCTTGAGTGATCTTGCCAATGGTGGCCAATGTTGACCCCTTGCACAAAAGTATATTTCAAGCAGACTGTCGACAGTCATGCAGAACAGGCAGACCCATATCAAGCTGCTGGTGACATTCACCTTTTACGTGTCGTCATAACAATTGAAATAGAACAGATGAATGTATATAAACCAGTAAACTACAGTCTCATGTAGAGCAAGTGATCCCGTGATTTGGTATCCACAGCACTGAAACGCATAACTACTCTCTGGCTGTCCGAAGCGTTTTTTGTCACGATGCAGACAAAAACCGGATACTGACGGCCCAAAGGTTAACCCTTTTAGCCCCAAGGTCCCATTTCTCAAATTTTGGAGGTGTTACCTAACGACTATGTACCAGTTGTAGGAGATAGATTGATCATGACAATTCAAGGGTAGTTCCAGAAGAGCTTGGTGCCTGAAGGCGCAAAGCTCATCTGGCATTACCCTTGAATTATCATGATCAATCCATCTCCTGATGCAGGGTCCTGGGGCTAAACGCGTTAAGGAATTTAGATTAAAACATAAATTGTATGTTTAACCCTTTGGTATCACGTTTCTGTGTGGTGACTGCTGAAGAAACTGCCAAGACAAAAAGCGCTGCTGGCTGTCAAATCATTAACAATAACTGCAGGTCATGTATAATGATTCAGTTTACAATGGGTCGTGAAAATAAACCTTTGAAAACAGGACAAATCAAAATGGTTGCCACTCTCACAAAAAAGTGATCGGGAAGCAGGCAGTACAGATATGGGTAGCCATCTAGTGCCAATTCCTCTAAGGGTCACCATTCATCTTGGCAAATCTAACACCAATAACCATTTCACTTGCAGCACCAATTTACTAGGAGGGAAGTGAGAAAATATCTGTTAGGGAGAATGAGCGTGAATCAAGAAGAAAAATAAAAAAGAAAGAAACAGACGATTTGCATGGTCCAGCCACAGTCAGGTATGATGACCATGTTAGCGGATAGTGTCTGATTAGCTTGATCCATCTCCTGAGACATCCATGGATAATTTAGCATATGATTTTTAGTATGTGCTATTTCACCAGTAACAAGCCTGTTAACCGATGTACCAGCATATTGGTGACCTGAAACAGTTCTAGGAGTCTAGTAGGCATTTGGGTTACTTTCAAAGTGAACTCTGGGTTTTGAAAGTGAATGTAAAATCACGTTTTTCTGAGCCTAAATGGCAAATGCAACATGCACTGTGTGCACATGTTGTGAAATTTGCATTCATAAAACATGCCCTTGTCTCGCCCATCAAGAAATCTCCTTACATTTGGCAATCATGGGTGAGTGAATTTGGTTTCTATAATGAAAGACTGAAATGGTTTCAGGGCAGTAACAAAAGGAAAGCCATAGTACACACACACACACTTTAGATTATGAGTGTAAACATTACGCAGGAGTGGGGGAAGCACACACTCCGAAATGCTGTGAATATGTGAGCATAGTGTATACTGAACAGCTATAAATTACAATATATTTTGCTTCTATGCGATTCAGCTTCTAAGGATAGTATTACCTCTTACCTTTGAAGCTGACCCCTTATGAAAATTCCGGCAAAGCTTGGTCTGTCTTCTGGGGTAAGACCTTGTTTTCAATGAAATAAATTTTCTTACTATGTTTATAGAGGTCTTACTTACTTACGCCTACTCACAAACCAGATAGGTGAGGCTAGCGCTGGCAGAATTGTACAACAAATTCCCCTTGGTTTGTTGTACATTGTTACTTACGCCTGTCACCCCTCCCCGGGTATAGGCCGTCGACGAGAGACCTCCAGCGACTCCTGTCCTGTGCTTCTCCTTCGATTTTACTCCAGGTGGTTCCCAGCCTCTTGGTGTCTGCTTGGAGGTCTCGACGCCAGGTGTTTCTCAGCCTGCCTCTTTTCCTCTTTCCCTGGGGGTTCCATGACAATGCCTGCCTAGTGATACTGGAAGCTGGCTTTCTCAGACAGTGACCAATCCATCCCCATCTTCTTCGCCCAATTTCATTCTCTGCTGTTATCTGCTCTGTTCTCTCCCTGAGTCTGACGTTGCTGATCTTCTCTGGCCAGTGGATTTTCAAAATTCTTCTAAGGCAACTGTTTATGAAGATCTGTACTCTGTTGACTGTGGATTTTGTCAATCTCCAAGTCTCTGCTCGATATAGGAGAACTGCTTTTACGTTGGAGTTGAAAATCCGGACTTTGGTGTGTTGTGACAACTCTCTGGAACTCCACACTTTTTTCAACTGGAGAAAGGCTGCTCTGGATTTACCGATTTGTGCTCCGACATCTGCATCAGTGCCACCTTTTTTTTGTCTATGATGCTTCCAAGATAGGTGAAGGACTCCACCTCCTCCAACGGGGTGCCAGCAAGCAAGACTGGTTCTTCCCTGGTTGCGTTCAGCCTCATTGTCTTTGTTTTCTGTTTGTGGATGGTGAGGCCCACTTGGGACGAGATGTCAGTGAGCCTTATGGTCTTGTCCTGCATTTGTTGATGAGTGTGGGACAGTAAAGCCAAGTCATCTGCAAAATCGAGGTCGTCAAGCTGTGTCCACAGTGTCCACTGTATTCCACTTCGTCTGTGCTCTGTCGTCCTCTTCATGACCCAGTCTATGGCCAGTAGGAAGAGGAATGGAGACAGCAAACACCCCTGCATGACACCGGTTCTGACCTGGAGCTCCCTGGTGAACTGCCCTTCGTGGATCACGCGACATGTCATGCCATCATAGCTGCTCTTGATCAGGCGGATGAGCTTTGTGGGTACACTATAGTGTCGTAGGAGTTTCCACAGAGTCTCTCAGTCCACGCTGTCAAATGCTTTCTCGTAATCCACAAAGTTGACATACAGCAGGGAGCTCCACTCCAGAGACTGTTCCACAATGATGCGGAGAGTGGCGATCTGATCTGTACATGATCGGTTTTTCCTGAATCCTGCTTGCTGGTCTCTCAGCTGGAGGTCAACGGAGCTTTTCATTTTCTCCAGGATGATCCTGTTGAAAACCTTTCCTGGTACAGACAGCAAGGTGATTCCTCTATAGTTGGAACACTTGCTGAGGTCGCCTTTCTTGGGAAGCTTGATTAGGTACCCCTCCTTCCAGTCAGCCGGCATCACCTCCTCTTCCCAGATCTTTCCAAACAGTGGGTACAGCATCTCTACTGTTGTCTCTAGGTCTGCTTTCAGAGACTCCACTGGGATGCCATCTGGCCCTGCTGCTTTGCCGTTCTTCAAAAATGCCACTGCTCTTCTAATCTCTTCCCGGCCGGGTCTGTCACAGCTGATGGGTAGGTCAGTCTCTGCTGGCTGGATGTCTGGGGAGTCGGGTGGGCTGGGTCTGGGTGGGCTGGGTCTGTTCAGTAACTCTTCAAAATACTCGGCCCATTTGTCGAGTTGGTCTGCTCTGTCTGCAATAGGCTTGCCTTCTTTGTCTTTTACTGGTCTTTCTGTATGGCCATACTTGCCCGACAATCTTCTGGTAATGTCATAGAGCTGTTTCATGTTGCCGCTGCCTGCTGCCTTTTCTGCCTCTGCTGCCAGGCTGTCTGTGTAGGCCCTCTTGTCTGCCCTGATACTCCTCTTCACCTCGCGGTTGGCTTCCGCGTATTCCTCCTGTGCCCTTGCTTTGGCTGCTCTCGTGCGACTGTTGTTGACAACTGCTTTCTTTTGCTTCCTCACTTCTATCTTCAAGGTCTGTGCCGACAGCCAGTCCTTGTGATGGTGTTTCCTGAACCCTACAGTGTCTTTGCAGGTTGAGTTCAGTGCCTCTCTAACTGCCTTCCACTGCTGCTCTGTCGTGACCGCCTCCTCTTCATTTACTAGCTCCTGTAGCGCTTGAAACCGGTTGGACAGCACCAGTTTGAACTCTTCTCTCACTCCAGTCTCTCTCAGGAGGCCTACATTATAGCGCTGTCTTCTTGTTGTCTCTGTGCGGCTTTTCTTTAACTTGAGCTTTATTCTTAAGGTAAGCAGATGGTGGTCTGAGGCGACATCTGCTCCCCTCCTCACTCGAACATCTTGAAGGGATCTTCTAAATTTCTTGCTAATGCAGATATGGTCTATTTGGTTCTCTGTAGTATGGTCAGGTGAGACCCAAGTTGCTTTGTGTATTCTTTTGTGTGGGAAGATGCTGCCTCCAATGACAAGTCTGTTTAGAGCACAAAAGTCTACAAACCTCTCCCCGTTCTCACTCATCTCCCCTAGTCCCTGTCTCCCCATCACCTCTTCGTATCCGGTGTTGTCCTCCCCTATTTTGGAATTAAAATCGCCCATGACGATGGTGATGTCTCGCTCCACACATTTGTCCACAGCACTCTGGAGTCGGTCGTAGAACTCTTGTTTCTCTTCCTCGTCACCGTCATTAGTGGGCGCATAACACTGGATGACGTTCAGCTGGATCTTTTTCTTGGTTCTAAAGGCTGCTGTGATAATTCTTGGCCCAAGAGGTTCCCAGCCCATCAGCGCTCTCTGTGCCACTGGTGACAGCATGAATGCTACTCCTTCTGTATGGGGGGCATTCTCCTCTTCATGACCTGAATACAGAATCATCTCCCCACTTAACAGCCTTTTCTGGCCAGACTGCGTCCATCTGGCTTCACCGATACCTAGCAGGGAAAGGTTGTACTTTAGCATTTCCGCTGCTATCTGGGCGGCCTTGCCGCTCTGGTACATGGTCTTGACATTCCATGTGCCCATAGTTGTGTCCCTGGATAGAGAGAGGTGACTCGGTCCTGTGGCTTCCGAAGACTTCCAGCTTTCACCACATGACGTCATAAATCTTCTGGTTGAAGAACCTTCCTCCTCCAGGAAAGGAATTGCCGTTTGTCTTTTCGTCGGCGTTTTTGTAGCTATTTCCTTATTTGCAGGGTGGGGAAGCTATCCCCACGCCCATCCCCCTTACTAGGAGGACCAGGGGTTTTCTGTCGGGGTCACCTTCACTTAGACCATGTTGGTTCATGGCACCTTATTTCATTTGGTGCTCCCCTCTCATGAGGGACCCCCTATCCACCACCCAGAGTACGCGCCTCACCGCCATATGGTCCCAGTGCGAGGTTTATAGAGGTCTACAACACAATAAAGAATGCCTACACTACTTCTAGTTCTACATTAGTTTCTCAATTTTAAAAGATGAACATTATTTCTCCATTAGAGTTGGAAAAAGACAGTGTTCTTTCAAAGGCTATATAGTCACATTAAGCTTACAGTACACACTCTTGAAATAGGGTTCACACGCGTGCACACACACACATATTATATATAATATACTATCATTTCAAGACAGACCGAGTGAGTCCCATTCTCAAACTGATTCATTCAGACTGTCAGCTAAAATCTGAACTTAGCAACAACATAGCCTAACTGTGGTTGCATGGACACTTTTTAGACTAAGTTGAGCAACCCATAGACATGAATCTGATACATACTCAATCCGAATCCGAAGTGAGTCCAAAACAAAAGTTTGTGCAAGTCCTATTCTTGTTTCTGTGCTTCCATAATGATATGCCTGATGCGGAAACAAATTTGAATCCAGCTCTGAGTGAAAATGATGCATCAGCGCATCTGGTTCGGATTGTATTCGTATCGGATTCATGCTTATGGAACCGTAGCTTAACCATAGCATTTGTCTGATTGTAGCTTACAATATATAGTCTTTGATTTCATTTCCAACTATACAAGCACTGTGCTACATCTCACTCCTTTCATTCACTGCATAACATTGATACAGATTATATGAAAACAAATGCTCTCATCGAATAGTTTAACATCTCTTGGATGACTCGGTCATAGTCAACAAAATACGGAGTTGTTTCGGACTTTTACCAACACTCTCAATCCAATGGAACTTGCACGGAACTTCATTGTGCAACTAGCCCCTGGACCGTGGGAATTCACACAACAAATGGATGTACATGTGTGACATCAAACTCAAAGTTTTGGACACAAAACAAAGTGTCATCTGAATGGCATGAGATGCTGAGTCAAGTTATATGGGAAGTCCATGATGTTAATTTTATGAATGTAGGTTTTGCCAAATAAACCGCATCACTAGAACAAAAATGTCCACAGCATGCAGTCCACACATGGCGACATTCGGACATCAACTGCGAAAGTTTGCGTGCTTTGGCTCTTCTTTCCAACATTTCACGGGCAATGGTGTAAAGGTAAAACTTCTTGACAACCGTAGAATAGTCCGTAACATCGAGTGTTTGAAAATCAGAAAATGTTTGAGGTAAAATGTTTTTACAGTGAGTGAAAAGCATCTGGTTTGGAATCCGTTTTCCTGACTTGGCGAAAGACCAAATCTCCCCAAATTGGAGCAGTATAATAGTATATCCCAGAAAGCTTAGCATGGTAAGACTAGGAAATATTGTGTGGGGATGCTGAAAGTGGTCTTGAAAGGATATATATATATATATGGTGCAAGTACTGGCAAGACCTGTACATTTTCAACTTCATTGCATTGAACAGATTGTGCAACTTTATGCTTTGAATTAACTCTTGTTTGCACACCTGTTTTACTACAATACTAATGACTAAAAAAGCCACGATTTTAAAAAAAAAAAAAGATGAAACTTGACATGGTCAAGATGTCCACAAAGCAAGCACTTATTTTTAACAGGCCAGAAAAAGGTATTTTTATCTGCACTTTGAAATTCTGACGTGTGTACATTTAATGATTTTCCTTCGTGGTTTGTAGCGAACGGAATGAGTTGCATTCCTGCGATTCTTTGAGTTTTCATAACGCAGTGCCTCATTGGAAACTAGGCTGGAGTACGTTATCTTTGTGTAACAGTTGTGGACTTAGTGTACTTACATTCTAGTGCGTACTCCGAATGTTCGCTGCCGTCGTACGCAACGATGACATTCTTGTCCTCAGAAGCCATGTTTTCTCACCAGTTGCTGAGTTTGTGAAAGTGCCCTTCCAGACTAATGCTAACTGTCTATGCTTGCGAGTTTTGAGATGCGACGACGTGTGATATATTTGTCCCGAAGCCCTTTGCGGTGACCTAGACCGTTCCTCCGTAAGGGCAAAGGTTGGGAACCTGAGCAGGTCAAGACTGAACCCCAACGCAGGCTTATGTGAGTTTCATGAAGTGTGTTGTAACGAGTATGAACGACGGAGGGTGGAATGTCGAAGTTGAAGGCAAGGGAAGCAACTTGTACAAAATAAGAAACAAGATGCCTCCCTTCTTCACTGCCACTTGCCAGCGTATGCGCGTTACAGAAGATTAATCAAAAATCCTGAAAATATTAAGTATATTACTGTTATCTCGGGGATTTCATGGAAGTCCTGAGCTTGATTTGGATGTCCCTCGTATAGTTTTACATGTATCAGTTTTTCAGTCTGTCAGTCTTTTAAACTACGCGAGTATGCAGGGCCTCAGTGGCGGGGCCGGGGCCGGGATGGGATGCACCCCCCCCCACCCCCCCTAAAAAAACAACCAACAAAAAACCCCACAACAAACAAACACAACAAAGCAAAAAAAAAAAAAATAAAAAATAAAAAAAATCCCCAAACATACCAACAACAACAATAAAATTAATGGGCCTCTGTCGGTCTGAATCGACCATAGATAATAGGTAATTGCCATTTAAGGGATAAATAAAGTTATTTGAATTTGAATCCCAATATTGTTCTGATCATCATGGAACCCCCAGGGAAAGAGGAAAAGAAACAGGCCGAGAAACACCTGGCGTCGAGACCTCCAAGCAGACATCAGTCAAGAGACTGGGAACCACCTGGAGTAAAATCGAAGGAGAAGCACAGGACAGGAATCGCTGGAGGTCTCTCGTCGACGGCCTATACCCTGGGAGGGGTGACAGGCGTAAGTAAGTAAGTATTGTTCTGATCTGATTGCCTGCTCAGCTGGATTTGAAGCAGCATCTTTTGTGACCGTGTAGAGTCGGGCCAATGCAGGAGTGGCAGTCTCTGCTACAACTACTGAAGACTGGTCACAAATGTACGTGGTCGCTGGTCTGATGGAGTTGTCGCACTCCTTTCTGCGTGCCCGCTTGTCTGCTGCTGCTTTCGATATCTTCCATCTCTTCCCCTGACTTGACTTGAGGTGTTGGTGGAGGATACTTCTCCACTTTGCACGGCCGATCCGCAAGGCGTTCCCAGGACCCAGTGTCAATGTCAGTCCAGTGCTCTCATGTCCCTCTTACAGACATCTACAAATCGTAGCTTGGCCGGGGCGACAAGTGTTTCTTCTCCCAGCTACCAGTTCTCCGTAGAAGATGTCCTTTGAGATGCGGCCATCTTCCATGCGGTGAACGTGGCCGAGCCAGCGCAGTCTGCGTAGGGTGTACATCCTGGAGAACCAGCGCGTGACCTACAGGACTTCGGTGTTGGTCACTCAAGTCTTGCCAAGATATGCCAAGGATACGGCGGATGCTTCTCAGGTGGAAGGTGTTGAGTCTTCTCTCCTGTCTAGCATATGTGGTGAGGTCCATGTCTCACTGCCGTATAGCAGTGTGCTGATGACGCAGGCGTTGTACACAGCCATCTTTGTTTTTCACAGTCAGCTTGGCCGGGATTTGTCCACACTCGAGTTGTGAGGCGTGCAAGAGTTGCAGCAGCCTTCCCGATCCTCTTGTCGATCTCAATGTCATGAGAGAGGTTATCCTTGTCTTGGCTTTGAGGCGGGCAATTTGAAAAAACCTGCCATCTGATCTGGTTCGCAGGTAGATTCCTTCTGTTACATTACCAAAGGCATGCTTGAGCACGACAGCGAAGAGGATCCCAAATAGAGTAGGGGCCAGGACGCAGCATTGTTTGACGCCGCTGCATCCGTCAAAGGGTTCGGATGTGCTGCCGTTGAACTGGCTGTACTGTCCCCTTCATGTTGGTGTGGAAGGATTCTATGATACTCTGCAGTTTGGGTGGGCATCCAAACTTTGAGAGGATCCTGAACACACCGTCTCTAATGACCAGAGCGAAGGCTTTGGTGAGGTCAATAAAAGCGACATACAGAGGCATGTGTTGTTCCCTGCACTTCTCCTGGAGTTGACGGAGGGAGAAGACCATGTCCACCGTTGGCCGCTAAGCTCGGAAGCCACACTGTGACTCGGGATAGACACGTTCTGCCAGCTTCTGCAAACGGATCAAGATGACCCTGGCAAAGACTTTGCCGACAATGCTGAGAAGGGAGATGCCTCTGTAGTTGTTACAGTCGCTTCTCTCGCCCTTGTTCTTGTAGAGGGTGGTGATCCTGGCATCCCTCATGTCTTGTGGTACCTCTCGTTCATAGAGTAGGACCTCATGCAGGAGGAGAAGGAGAGTGGCCGTGCAGTTCTTGATCAAATCAGGGGGGATCCCATCGTTGCCCGGGGTTTTGCCTGAAGCCAAGCTGTCAATGGCTTTGCTGAGCTCCTCTATTGTTGGCACTGCATCTAGCTCACCTATTACAGGTAGGCACTCGATGGCGTCAAGAGATGATGGGGTCACGACGTTCTGTCTGGAGTAGAGGTCAAAATAGTGTTCAGCCCATCTCTCCAGCTGCTGGCCTTTGTCCGTAATAACTTTCCCGGTGGAGGATTTGAGGGGGGCCGTCTTGTTTTGGGTTAGTCCTAATGCCTTCTTAATGCCGTCGTTCATTCCTCTGATGTTATCTGGATGTTCTCACTGAGCTCCTGGCAGCCCTGAGAACCTTCAGGTGTTTTTGCTGGGCGACCGTTTGTACTCAGCAGAGGCAGTTCGCTTGGCTACGATGATGGGGTCGACTTGGCCTCGTACCAGTCTTGTGTCTTCGAGGTCCTCTTCCCAAAGGTGGCCAAGGCTGTGCGGTGCATGGTGTCCTGCAGGGTTTCCCACTTCTCTGTGGCAGAGTCAGAGTCACCGGGCTGTGAGGTTTCAAGTTCCTTCAGGAAGGCCTCTGCAAACTGCTCCACAAGGTCGGGCTGGGACATTTTGTTGACATCGATGCGAGGTTTCCCTAGCTGCTTGGTGCAATGGAACTTCTTCGGTTGCAGCCTGATCTTGCATCACACCCAAAAATGGTCTGTGTCGCAGTCCGCGCTATGTTAGGAGCGTGTGTGGAGAACGTTCTTTAAGTTGGCGCGCCTAACCAGGATCAGATCCAGTTGGTGCCAGTGCTTGGAGCGCGGGTGTCTCCAGGAGACCTTGTGCTGGGTCTTGGTTTTGAAGTAGGAGTTGGTGATGGACAGGCCGTGGTAGGTCACATCTCAAGCAGCCGCTGCCCATTCTCGTTCATCTTTCCCACACCAAACTGGCCGAGGCAGAAAGGCCAGGAGTCGAGGTCTGCACTAACTCTGGCATTGAAGTCGCCAAGGATAACAATCTGTTCATGCTTGGGACGCTCCTGATGATAGTTGCGATGTTCTCGTATAACTCATCTTTTGCGTCTGGCGTGGCGAGCAGTGTCGGTGTGTACGCGCTGACAAGGGTAACGGAGACCTCAGCGGTGTAGAGGCGAAGAGTGAGGAGTCGCTCTGAGCCTTTGCTGCCTTGTTCAGCATGTAGTTCCTCACTGCAAAGCCTACTCCGTACTCTCTCCGCTCGTCAGAACTCTTCCCCTGCCAATAGAACGTATAGTCCTTCTCCTTTCATGTTCCAGCATCCGCTAGCCGAGTTTCCTAAAGGGCGGCTATGTCTACACTGAGTCTCTTGAGCTCATCGTTGACGACAGCGGGTTTCCTCGCATCGGTGATGTCGTCAAGGTTTTCGGAAAGTCCATTGTCCGGATATTCCAACTTCCTAGTTTTAGAGCTGGCCTCTTTCTTCCCAGTTTTAGAGTTGGTCTCTTTCTTTCTCTACGGTTGTTGCGTGGTGCGAGGTTGCGATCTGCTGTTCGGATGGTTCCTAATCTCCATGCACCCAATGAAGAAAGCAGACCGTGGCGGGGCAGCACCTTACTGGCTGGGGGCTGCCCAGTTTGAGGCGGGCGGTAGCTGTCCAGTGAGATCCGAGAATCTCTGCCACTGTCGGGAGCAACCCCTGGCGCCGCGCTCTTTGCCAATTGAACGATGGCTTATAACCGGTATCTGCTGCTCCCCGTGTTGTGTCTACGCCAAAGGCGAAGCTGGAGTGTCCTCTCCAGGTTGTAGCTGTGGGTGAACACTGTTCGGATGCAAGCCTGGGCGGTGTGATATGGGCTGTTGCCCATGCAGCACCTTCCCCCGTCTCCACGACGCTGATGGACCCAAAGGAACGGCAGAGCCATTACAGTTTGGCACCGGCGCCGTCGCAGGAGCTGCCAGAACGAAGTTGAATGCAACGACGGACTGGCGTAGGGGCTCCGGCTCCGGATTTTTTCAAGAGGTTTACTCCTGAAGCCTTTTCCATGTCAGGACATGACCACAAGGCAGCGGAGGTTCTGATTCAGAGTTTTCCTTCTCCTAGATGGGCTGTCATCCCGCGCCAAGACTTACGAGCCCTATCTGCCTGAGGCTGTGGTGGACGGGGACGCCTAACTCCCCGAACAAGTCTTAAGGACTTGCCCACTGCACAGTCTAAGTCTTTAACCCATATCATACTGAGGCTAAACGCTTCAAATTTGTACACTGCCATATGCAAGCTACATTACAGTACTTACAGATAAGGATATAGACCAATGGCTTTAGTTCAAGGGTGGTGCCAGAATAGCTTGGCGCCTAGAGGCGCCAAGCTATTCTGGCACTACCCTTGAACTATTTTAGTCACACTTTTTTTCACACACTGGTGTATTTTGAATGATAAGGGTTAAACTACGCGTATGCAGGGCCTGGCGGGGCCGGGGCCGGGGATCCTCCCCCCCCCCCCCCACCCCGCAAAAAAAAAAAAAGAAAAAAAAAAAGGTCTGCGGCAAAGTCTCTTTTCCCTTGGGATTTTGAACCTCCAACTGCCCCTCTCTTCGCGGCCCTGTAAATCCGAGCTGTCGGTCAGTGCTGGCAAGTCACGACCAAAGACAGTACATTATAATGTACTGTCTTACTGACTGACAGTGACTGCATGCTGAGTAGAAGCAAAGAGTATCTAGTGGCGGCTACGCTGAACGTAGCCTCTATACTCTTTGGTGGAAGTGCCAAATCAGTGATGTTACACACACACACACACACACACACACACACACACACACACACACACACACACACACACACACACACACACACACATACGGCACACACACACACCGTCACTGAACTGACGCGGCCGTGGCACACACACTGACACACTGCACTGACACACCGTCACACCGGCGGCACGGCCGTAGCACACACACACACACGCACACACACACACACACACACACACACTCTCTCTCTCTCTCTCTCTCTCTGTGACACCCGTACACCGGCCGGCTGACTCAAGTTTCAATATCGCGCGTGCGCGGCGTACCTTTTCGTTGACCAAACTTTCCCCAACTGATACAATTTTGTGCACACTGTTACTTGGCGGCGTACACGATTAAGACTGTATCACTGACTGAAACATGTGTGACACAACCAAGCTTAATCCCACGTGTGTGTGATACAGCTTTTCCGCTCAAACTGAGCAGCAAAGAAGGTGTGTAAGGATAAAGTATACTAATGGTCAAAACGTAAGTACCACTTTTTATCGTAGACGCACCGACACCACACAAATAATGTAACAATACTTGGAGTCAGTACGTTGCTAATTTATTCAGTAACAATTTCATTTAAGTTCTGAGTAAATCAAGCAATTGTAACAACAGCAGTACGTTAAAATGTTCACCGACCCCTCATTTGAAAAGTCACACAACTGAGACTGGTCCAGTCAGTAGCGAGTGTACCCACCGTTTGCAGCCAAGCATTCAATGCAGCGTTGACGCATAGAGTTCACCAGGGTTCGGAGAACATGTTGTGGGAACTCTTCCTACTCTTGATGCAGGAACTGGGTCAGCTGGGGGACGCCTTAAGGTGGGGGTTGGTTGCTGCCTACACGTTGCACCAGCACGTCCCAGAGGTGCTCGATGGGAGCCAGATCAGGTGAACGAGCTGGCCACTCCATCATCATGATGCCCCTTTGCTCAAGGTACTCATCTACCACACGGGCGCAAAGAGGTCGAGCGTTGTCGTCCTGCAGAACAGCATTGTCGCCTATGGCTTGGAGAGCTGGCTGGAAGAGGGGCTGCAAAATCTCGCCCCGATAGCGTAGTCCAGTCTCGGATGATGTGGAGGGGGTCCTGCCTTCCCTGCTGAAGCCTGCCCAGACCATGACTGAGCCTCCTCCCTAGCGATCCACCTCTTGGACGCATCCATCCGTGAATCGCTCGCCCTGGCGTCTCCAGACCCTCACCCTGCCGTCGTTGAAGGACACAGTGAACCGTGACTCATCAGTAAACAAAACCTGAGTCCACTGGAGTCTGTTCCACCTCACATGTTGATGACACCAGGCAACCTGGGCTCTGCGATGAGCTGGAGTCAGGTTTATTCTAACTGCTGCTCTGCATGAAGCTAGGCCAATTTCGTGCAGTCGTCGGCATACTGTGCTTCTGCTGACGTTAACGTTTGCAGCTTGCATCAGTTGACGTCGCAGAGTGGTTGACGTGTTAGTTCGGTCGCGCAGAGCCGCCACACAGAAGTATCTGTCCTCCCTTCTGCTGGTGCAGCGTGGGCGTCCTGAGAAGGGTCGTCGTTCTGCCCTTCCAGTTTCTTGGAATCGTGCCAGCAGCCTCTGGATCACAGAATGGGACACCCCAAGACGTCTCCCAACTTCTCATCCGGAAATTCCATCCTGCAGCCATGCTAGCGCCCGGCCTTGATCTACTGGCGTTAGGCTTCGTCGTGGTGGCATGGTTAGGAAAGTGAGAATTATGCCCCTACTGTACCGGTATTTGTAGTGAAACAGAAGTGCTCAGTGTTCACGACTGACCCCTTTAGCACGTGCATCACGACTTTACCGAGTTTTTCACCTGCCTGCCTTTGGCACGCTTGCCAATATTGCACACCTTTTTACAAAACTGACGATGTTTCACGTGCATTTGACACGTTCGTGGAACTTGATGAATTGTTGTCTATTGTTCTCTGTACAGTGGACTGTCTAAGGGCAACATTTAACCCATTTGGATCGAAAGAACATTGTATTTTATTAGCGTACTTGCGACGATAAACAATGACACAAAAATTGGGGTGGACCTTAAGTTTTGACCATTAGTATAGGTGTCAGGGTGCGGGAGATTGGGGGGGGGGGGGGTTGGAGACAGGCTATGAGGAGCACAGCGATGGCGACCGACTCAATTAATGCAGGGGCGGATCTGGGGGTGGGTGGGAGAGGGGGGGGGGGGTCAGGACCTCTGTGACCCCGGGCTCCCACCCAAAATTCTGTATAATGATGTAACAAAGTCCCTTTTGGGGGTGCCCCCCCCCCTCTTCCTGTTTGATATTTTGGCGAGTTTTGAAACACACTACGTTTGATTTTTCAACCACTGGTCTATCGTCGGGTAGGCCGGCTTTTGTGTCAGGCTGAAGGTTCCAAACAAAAGTTGAACCCTTGCCTTCCCCCCCCCCCCCCCCCCCACCCCCCGAGGTAACTGATCCGTGCCTGTAAAGTAATCAACACACACGTCATTGCATGTGTCACATCGCCACGTTGTAGGTGGGGGGGGGGGGGGGATGAGGTTAGGCATCAGTTGAGAGGCACAGGGCTAGGGACCGACGTGGCAATCTACAGAGAAATTCAGATACCGCCGTAACTTGATCAGCGTCAGGTGTAGGTCTATCGACACGTAGTGTCACTGCTACGTAGTGCAACTGGTAAAGGGTCGTAGTTCTGTTGACACGTAGTGCCATTGCGGCGTAGGCCCGAATACTCTGGAAGACGTAGTTCTAGCGCCCGTAGTAGGTCTACAGGTCTAGTAGATTTACAGCGCAGGCTCAAAGACACAGCGGACCCAGTAGACTCCTCCCCTGAAACACTTTGGGAACAACTGAAAACTGCTATTACAAAATCCTCTGCAGAAGTCTTGGGTTTCGCCAGAAAGAAGAACAAAGACTGGTTTGACGAAAACGATGTAGAGATCCAGGAACACCTAGCAAAAAAAAGAGCCGCCCATCAGGCCCACCTAGCCCAGCCTTCCTGCCCTGTGAAGAAGTCTGCCTTCCGCCTCGTCTGCAGCAGTCTCCAGCGCAAGCTCAGAGATCTCCAGAATGAGTGGTGGACCAGACTTGCACAGAGGACCCAGCTTTGTGCTGACAATGGTGACTACAGGGGCTTCTACGAAGCACTGAAAGCAGTGTATGGCCCCAGGCACCTGGTACAAAGTCCCCTGCGAAGCGCGAATGGCCAGGCACTCCTCACAGATAATACCTCCATCTTGAACCGCTGGTCGGAATACTTTCAGAGCCTCTTCAGCGCTGAGCGCACTGTTCAAGAAGCAGTCGTCCTACAAATCCCACACCTCCCAGTAAAGGTTGAATTGGACGAACCGCCCACCGCTGAAGAGACCCTCACAGCCATCCACCAGCTCAAGAGTGGCAAAGCAGCAGGCATTGATGGAATACCGCCAGAGATCTGGAAACATGGAGGCACAGCACTGCACAACAAGCTCCATGACCTCTTTCTCTGCTGCTGGGAGGAAGGAACACTACCAAAAGATCTCCGTGATGCAGTCGTTATCACCCTGTACAAGAACACGGCCGTAATGCTGTCGAGCGTAGTGCTTGGAACCGTAGTGATATTGACACGTAGTGCTAACGGCCGTAGTTCTATCGACACATAGTGCTCGTGAAACCTAGTCCTTACGGGATTCACCCGACTGAGAAGGCGCACAGTACACCGATCTATATCGACCTGTGTGGGTGCAATCATCGCACTCTGTTGCTCTGTGGCATATCGTTAGTCAAGCCTTTGGTGGGTGAACAGGCAAGATGACTCCAGGCAGCAAAACGTCCTCAGGCTTCGGTTGAAATTGGGGCCGCATCTCTGGCCACTTTTTGAGACACTGTGCCTCGCAGCTCTGTGACATCTTTCATACCATCTTTCAAGCCTCTCTCGAACTGCAAAGGGTTCCCACCACTGTGGAAAATGTCCATAGTACCCGCCTTTCTGTACTTAACGATTTTCAGCCTATTGCTTTGACATCTCTCGTGATGAGAACCTTTGAAAAATTAATCAAATCTCACATCATGAACCGTACAGCACATTTATTGCAGTTCGCGTACAGGCCTGAAAGAGGGGTCAAGGATGCCACGTTAACGCTCTTGAACCTTATCCACACTCACCTTGAGAAGGGTAAAACTCATGCTAGAATTTTATTCCTGAATCTGAGTGCCACGTTGAACATGCTCCAACCACAATTGCTCTTCAGGAAACTTACCGATGCTTTTAAGCTGATTAACAGTTTGGCCTTGTGGATCCTAGACTTCCTCGTGCGTAGACCGCAAAATAGTTCGGGTAAACGGCACATTGTCTGCTGTTAAATCGGTTCTACAGGCTCACCGCAAGGCTGTTTACTCTCACCACTCTTATTTATATTGTACACAGATGACTGCAGGAGTGCACACAGTGACAGGCACTTGATTAAGTTCTCAGACAATTCTGCTCTGCTGAGCCTGCTCTATGATGACGAAACCAGTCACGGTCCAGTCGTACAGGATTTTGTGGACTGGTGCCGTGACTTTTTTTCTGTGCATTAATGCTTCCAAAACAAGAGATATGTGTATAGACTTCAGGAAAAACCCTCAAACGCTGTCAGACACTGTCATTTTTGATGAAATAGTGGAAAAGGTGACCGAGTACAAATACCTCGGAACCACCTTGGTCCGTGCTCTTCCCAAATATGTAAAAGATACAAACCACGCCCTTCACCTATTGGATCGCTTCACCTTCCCTGACGCAGCAACACACAAGATTTTATTAACTATGGACATAGAGGCTCTTTACACCAACATCCCCAATGAAGACGGCCTACTAGCATTGAAACATTTCATCTGCAAACATCATCTGAAGATCGACACCACAACCATCCTCCGCCGGCTTAGCCGAACTGTGCTGTCCATGAACTCCTTTTAATTTATGGGTCAGCACTACAAACTGAAGAAGGAGTCGCCATGGGAACTAAAATGGGACCCTCCTATGCCTGTCTGTTTGTGGGCTACTTGGAGGAGAAGATTTTCACTCAGTACACGGGACCTCTGCCAGACCTCTTCAAGCGCTACATCGACGACTGCTTGGGCGTCACCTCAAGAAGCATGGCTAAAACACTACAGTTCATCAACTTCATCTCATCATTTTATCCATCTCTCCGATTCACGCATGAGATGTCCGAGGAGTCTGTGCCCTTCCTCGTCATCCAAATATCCACAAAAACCGACTCTGACAAACTCCATACTACCGTTCATTACAACTATAAGCCCACCGACGCACACACTTACCTGCAGTTTTCATTAAGCCATCCTGCCGCCACCAAAAACGGTATCCTATTCTTCCAATTTCTGCGACTCCGTCGGATCTGCAGCAGCGACGACGACTTCACCAAACAGACCCAAACCATGGCCACTTTCTTCTCACACCCGGGAAGACATCGTCAACACCGCTCGTTCTAAAACTGAGGCCACAAGCAGAAGTGAAGCTTTGCGGGAGAAAACTCACAGTGCTGCAGAGGACCGGCCGGTCCTGTGTATCACGTATCATCCTCACAACATCCCCATCAAAAACATTCTCCTCAGAAACTTCTACATCATTCAGAATGACACAGTATTGAAAGACATATTTCCTGAGCCTCCGCTGGTCGCTTACAAACGTGACACTAACCTACGCGATCATCTTGTTCACAGTTCACTCGCGCATCTAACTTGTTACCACCTGGCACACACCCTTGTCAGCAACCACACTGCAAAGCATGTCCGTAATCAACACATCCTCCGTCATCACCGGACTCTTGTCATCTTTCACTGTCCACCGATCATTCACATGCCAGTCATCATATATTGTCTATGTCATCTCTTGTCATTCTCACTGCCCAACTTGTATGTGGGGGAGACATACTGTGCACTCCCTGAACGCTGCGAGGAGCATGTTCGTTCGATCCGCCTCGGATACAACAACCAGGTTGGACGTCATATCAACGAACCTCCTCATAGCCTCACACATTTCAGCATACGCATCCTTTGGCAAAATACATCCAACTTCATCCGCCGCAATGACCTAATGACAGAATCCTTTTTCGCGGACAGGCTTGGCACTTACCATCCGCGCGGCTTAAACATTCGCCCCTAGGGACGTATGCTCGGGCTGATGAGTGGTTGGTGCCAGACTTGACCTCACTGTTGATACTTGATGCTACCGTTGATACTTGATGTTACCGTTGCACTGATTAGTGTGTGTGTGTGTGTGTGTGTGTGTGTGTGTGTGTGTGTGTGTGGTGTGTGTGTGTGTGTGTGAGTGTGTGTGTGTGTGTCTATCAGTGTGTCTATGACGGTGTATGCATCTACGTGAGCGGAAGCAGGCACGAGTGAATGCGAATGTATGCAGTGACGTGTATGTATGTAGACGTAAGTTTTGTGCTGCATGTTTTGTGCATGTGTATTTGCGTCATTATGTTTTGTTTTTTTTTAATTTTATTTTTATTTTTTTACGTCATTCTAAATTTTATCTATACAGGATGATGTCTTTTCTTTCTATCGTGTGTTCTTTTCTGTTCTACGTTTGTTTCCATGTGACCTGAAGAAGGACCTTTGATCCGAAACGTCGTTCCTTGTATCTAATTTAAAGGGTTTTCAACCTCTATCTTCTGTTTTCCTTTCACACGAAACCCTAGCGGCAACAGTTTTACTACATACCTTGGAACCACCATTGAAGGCAAACAGTGTGATGTTTTGCACAAGAAAGGCCAACAGCGCCTGTATCTTTTGAGGAAGCTGCGCAAGTTTAATGTCGACAACTCTGTTTTAACTCTCTTATCAGTCTTTTATTCAAAGTGTACTCACATTCTCATGTGTCTGTTGGTTTGGGAACACGAGCCTAAAATATAAGACTAAGTTCCAGCGCATTATCAACATCAGTAGCAAAATAACTGGTGTTCAGCAGCACTGCCTTTCTTCTTTGTATGAGAAGCAGGTGCTTAACAAAACCTTCCACATTTTATCTGATGATACTCATATTTTATCCCAAAAATATGCCTTGTTGCCTTCCTCCAGCAGAAACGTAACTGTGACGTGTAAAACAAATCGCAGACGTCTTTCTTTCGTGCCATTATCTATCCGTCTCCTAAATGATGCCATGGCATAGATAGACCTGTAGTCATGGCATCATTTGAAGGACGGTCGAGATCTCAGCCTCAGGTCTATGACGGGTCTATGAATTTGCAATGTCATGTGATACGCAAGTGTGTGTGTGTGTGTGTGTGTGTGTGGGGGGGGGGGGGGGGTTGTTTGCGTGCGTGTGCTAAGGTAGCGTCGTCTCAGTAAGTTTTAAAGAACGTTTTCTTTCTAGGTGGATACTAACATTACAGATGGTTGTGATGTTATATATGTGCACATACTGTAATCGGTCGGTGTGTTCTAGTTAGTCAACTGTATTTATTTGTTTTATGTTCACATTTGTTGTTTTTTACAACTGTTTTACAAAAATTCCGCTGCAAACAAATTTCCAATCTTGGGACAATAAAGGTATTCGTATCGTATTGTATCGTATCGTGCGCGGATCAACAGCAGCAGTTGACATCAGAACGAAGATACTGACACAGCCGCAGCGAGCACCGTGAGTATCTTTTTTCACTCCAAGGACAGTCAATACATATACATGTATTATTCCAGTTTAACTAGTCCGTACCCATCCCCACCCATAAATTTGAATCAGTTACAATATGGTTTTCATAAGTAGGGCGGGCAAATGTTTATATACTTTTTGTTGGTGTGCTGTGTGTCAATAGAGGTTAAAAAAAATCATGAGATCTTCTTCTCAATGCGCAAAAGGCCTTGGGGCCGATGTCGGCCCGATGTTTTTTTGTTGGCACTGGGTTCTTCTTTCGTGGAGTGCCCGCCTTCAAAATAATGAAGATTATAGAACTTTTGTCTTTTTTTCTGGGGTGGGGCAGGGGTGGGGTGAGGGGGTGGGTGGGTGGGTGGGTGTTGGGTGTTCAGACGCAAGTACAGCTCGTAGGTAATAGATGATGAAGAGGTAATGATGATTGGAGGGCGGGGAGGGGGGGGGGATACCTGTGGATGGAGTAGTTTTTTGTCTGTCCTCACATGATCTTTATAATTAACCCCACCCTCCACTGTACAGACCCGCGCGGATTTTAACTCTTGCATCATCATTTATTAAGGACAACGATACAAATGTGTTGTTTTCAGTGCTAATTTCCTAGTGAAAGGACATGCATAGGTATTTGTGAATCTAAAATTTATTTTCAAGTAGTCTGTGTTTAGTTCCATATCCTGCCAATGAACTTCAATAAACTTCACAAAATTTAGCATTATTTTTATCACTAAGTGTACCCTTTTATTTTGATTTTGATTTGTTGGTGTCTAACGTGCGATGAAACTGTTGAGTGCTCATGTTGTTCTAGGGAGTCACAGTGGCAAAGGTAAAGAAATCAGCCAGTAGTTGTTGAGATCTGCTTGCTCCCTGAATTACGGCACTGGAATAACTTTTGCTATTGTAAGTTGTGTAGGAAACACAGTGTTGGAAGACAAAGGTTACAAATTTATTTTGGGGATTTCACAATATAGTCGGCTTAGCTTATAATAATAATAATAATAATAATAATAATAATAATAATAATAATATAATAATAATAATAATAATAATAATAATAATAATAATAATAATAATAATAATAATAATAATAATAATAATAATAATAATGTATATTTTTAAGGCGCCTATACTTTCGATAGAAAAACTCTAGGCGCCGTACAAATGACATACTAACATACACACACCATGCATCCTACAGCACATATATATGCCCTAACATACACACTCACGCAACGAGATATACAAGGAAAATAAACTTAGCAGAGTAAACACAAAAACAAGAAATGCTCACACACACCAAAGATATACGTGTACCATACAACTAATAATGGATACACTAGGCAGCTCTCACTGACAGCAACAACAAAAACAGAAATAAAATAATTATAACGGGGAATGCACGTTTATAACAAGGATTGTTGTAACAAAACTTCAGATATAACATTTTTTTTTCATCCCAGCGGCGTTGTTGACTTCACTTATAACAATCCTCCGTGAGATCATGGCCTTAGTCGCCTGCTCGGCGTTAAACCCCAATAGTTAGTTAGTTATTTGGGTTTAACGCCGAGCAGGCGACTAAGGCCATCTCACGGTGGATAAATCCCAATAACTAACTAACACTTATAACAAACTGTCAACAACAACATTTTCAAAATTTGCCTGGGTTTTCAGTTTGCGTGTATGAAACTGTTGGTGTTCATGATCAGGCATTAATAATAATAATAATAATGCATAGATTTTATATGGCGCATTTCTCATATTTATAATATAACTCAATTACTACTTCACTTTCATCGTGTGAAGCCGAGATGATTGTAAGTTCGTACTTATATGTGCATTTCATACCATGAGATGGCCTTGGTCGCCTGCTCGGTGTTAACCCATTCATCCCTGACGAAATACAGCAGGAGATGGGTCGACCATGTTAATTCAAGGGTAGTGCCAGTTAAGCTTGGCGCCTTAAATTTATCATGGTCGAACCATCTCCTGCAACTCGTGCAGTCATTAGATGACGCCTCCAAAATTTGGGAATTACGGCCGTCGGGCTGAATGAGTTAACGCCAGCTGTAGCGTTGGCTACATGTCTTGAGCGGCTGATGGTAACATCTAAAAAAAAAAAAAAAAAAAAATAGAAAAAAAAAAAAAAAGAAGCGTTGCTGTACAAGCTGACATCACGCACATATGGCCAAACCTTACCAGTAAAGCTCATTGGGGACACGTTTCAGTTGACTAAGTGGCATCACGAGTCATTCTTGGGCTTATAGCTACTGTCTTGGTTTCATTCATGAAAAAAGCTCAGTTCCTGAGTAGCTGTTAGCCGTAGTAATTACGAGAATTCAGTCAGTTACTGGAGAAGAAATTCAGTCTTGGTTTCATCAATTTACGTTTACAATAATTCTGTGAAAGTAAGGCTAACTGAAAATCCTTAAATCCTGATGTGTGAAATTCATTACTAATTCGCGGTTGCCGCACTCGTGGCGGTCCCAAGGGAGTTTAATAAAACGGTATGACTTTATCGCCATTTGAGACTTTTTAACCTGAGTCGTGAAAGCTTCAGAAAGCGGCCAAAAATCGTCGTGTAAATTTCCTGCATATTTCAAGGATTTCATAAATTTCATTCATGGTTTCATTGATTTACTGTAACACACACACACACACACACACACACACACACACACACACACACACACACACACACACACACACACACACACACACACACACACACACACGCGCGCGCGCGCACACACACACACACACATTGCACGCACACACACAGACATACACACACGCACATTTTTAAGTCCCTTCTATTTATAGAAGGGACTTTTTAGGACGGGTCGCGGTGGGGCGAATTTAATAGCATGTCCATATTGTCGAAGGCGGGCAGGCTAAACCTCTAACAATTGAAGTACTAAACAAGATACAAATTACGTCATGCCTAGCTACGCTAACCTCGCTGCTGAACGTACATTTCCCGCGGAGCACCGTATGTGCGTATGTATGTATGTATATGTATGTATGTATGTATGTGTGTGAGTATGTATGTAAACACTGAAGAGAATCTCCGATATTTCTTGAGAGCTTGAAACGTGGCGAAATACTTTCTTAAGGGGGTGGCTAAGAGAGCCTCCGAGCAATATTGTAATTGAATGTTTCATTGAAGACATACTAACCGTTTATAGGAAGTCGGTCGACCCAGATTAGAGTCCGCAATTTTTGTAATATTTACTGGAACTTTTACATAATTATAGCTAGCTTGGAGAAATACATTGGATGAGTTCGTTAGCCAGCTTTGTATCCTTTCAACTTCTTTACTAAAAATTAACTCTTTTCAGAAAAGAATTAAATCACTAAAAAACCTTTACTTCTAGAGAAAGTCAGACATTGGCGGGGACGTAAAAGAGGCAACTCCGTCACCATGCAGACACTGACATAATACTCTAAATATGACGTCTCTCTCTCTCTCTCTCTCTCTCTCTCTCTCTCTCTCTCTCTCTCTCTCTCTCTCTCTCTCTCTCTCTCTCTCTCTCTCTCTCTCACGAACATGCGCGCATCTCCTGGAGGAATAGATCCTCATGCGCCCTCCAGGCCCATGAGGATCTACGCTTCTTGAAGATGTTTGGAGCGCGCGCGCGTACGCACTAATACGCACACACACATCGACGCGCTTTCAGAAGAGCATGCAGGTGACCCGTGTACTTAGTATATCATGTAGCTAGGTAAAGTCAACCTGCTTTCACACAAATTATAGCAAGACTGAAATTGTAACGTGAAGTTTTAGTTTTGTCACCATTTTCTCAAGCCTGTGAAAGCGAAATTGAAACTTGTATCACGTAAAATATAAAATTACGTAAAAACTAAAACTTACGTCATGACAAATGATGTGTGACAAATCAATGACGCGTATGTCCTGCGCCCCTTATAGAACTCACTGACGCATTGGCAGATCTGCGAGACTTTATCAATAAGAGATAATTCAACATCAGAATCAGGTCAAAGACAAAAGGTAGAGACCATTGACAGCAAGGACAGCTCTCATATAGAAGGGACTTTGTGGGTTATGGTTCATCCCATCTTGTTTTCTTTTCTTTTGGAGAACCTGAAAGAAATTATCCTGCTAACCCGGCATTAGAGCTGAACACCGAGATATGGACTGGCCGTGCGCGTGCCATTTGAAGAGCGGCTGAAGTCGACCCGAGGACATTTAAGTTGCCCAGTTACCGAAAATGTATTCAAGTTGTATTGTAATATGCTGTGTTGTGTTGTTAGTAGTGTGCTATAAATGGGTTATTTGCCGGAATAACTACTGCTACGGCACACTACTATAGGAGTGTGATAATAATCTCTTTGCGTGTCGGTAGAGATTTTAGTCGCGATGATTCATGTAGGAATCATCGCGACTAAAACCGCTACCGACAGTGAAAGGGGTAATATAAGTTTGTGGAAGACATTCTGTGCAATAAAACGCAATGTCCTGTTGACATGACGCAAAATGTTGACGGAACAGCGTTTTCAAACGTACCTCAATATGTCCCTCATTTACTGGTGGCTGCATACCTAAGACTGTGCAGGCGTTAAGAATTTACTCTTAGGTCGTACATCGAAAAAGTCGGTGTGTTCTAAAATTAGAACGTACTGACTATGATTCCACGCAGTAGACGCACAGAGAGGAAAAATCGATCAGTGCACGAGTAGACGTACTAACTCATGTGAAGAAAATCGACCAGTGCGGTTACTGAAATGTACACTGACTCAAACGCCTACTTAAGAAACAAGAACTAAAAATGAGAAACATAATGATGGTTTAAAATTATGAATAACATTTTATTCATTTATTTATTTTGTACTGTACAGGTGTGCTGTGAGCCTACAAATATGTGTGTATAAAAAAAAGTATACATCCACTACAAAGAATGTATAGGTTTCTTTTCAGGTTGCTGACGTAAACTAAAATATCATGATATGTCCCGCTTACCGCTGGAAAAAAACATTCCGCTTTGATTTTACGCCTTAGCAGCTAGGCTGACTGTAAGAAAGTGTAAACCGTCTGTCCAAACGCTACATGGAGGATGTAGAGGGTTGGGTTGGTTGGTTAGTTCGGGTTTAATGTCCACAGCACCGAGGTGATCATGGACGGCCCTGACGGGCGGGTTATGGGGGAATAGGGAAATCTATTGCCTATGGAATACGACCTGAACACTGATCAACTCAGGCGCACTCCAACTGTGCCACTTTGATTTACCAGGACCTTTCAACGGACATGCTACTGAACAAATCCGTTTTTTTCCCCTGGATTGTGAGTCCAGCTACCGGGACCGGGACGGGATTCGAACCCACGACCCGGCGATTCCCTTCGCTCTCCTGCTCCGACGTTTAACCGCCTGAGCTATTTCGGACTCTAGAGAGCATAGGGGCCTGATGATGGGGTTTTGATTAAATGCAAATCCACCGCGCCACCGCGTATGCGCCATCGCGTCACTAGCTCTATTCAGTATTCTGAATTGAGCTAGTGACGGTTTGGCGCGCACGCGGTGGCGCAGCGGGATTTGCATTTAGTCAAAGCACCATCCACAGGCCCGTATGGTACAGTGTGGGCAAAGCCGTGTGCACGAAGTGGCAGGTTGATGCTCGTACACACACTGGTTGTCTCACTCGATTCGCTGCGCTGATCAGGGCAGCGAATCGAGGGAGACAACCAGTGTGATCATTATTAATTGAATTTATGAGGTGGACTTGTAAATAATTCAAAGAGCTGGTTTTTCCCAAGACTTTATTGTTCCACGAAGTGCAATTTAAGGCTTTGAAACGAACTCACAAACCAGATAGGTGAGGCTAGCGCTGGCAGAATTGTACACAAACCAAGAGGAATCACTCAGCGCTGGACAGACAAACAGTTAGATCCCTGCCCCGCCTATCAGGCACCCAATCGCCAGCCCACAGAGAAATACGCAGGTATAGAACAAGACGATCATTTGCATCCTCAAAAGAACGAAACAAAACGAACGAACTGAAACCCCCATCTGATTGTGTGCTACTGTTGCTGCCGGCACACCACCACTGGGACCGGGCTGTGGTTGATCACGAAGTCGCAGACAGAGCCCAGAAGTGTGCGGCGGAGTGTGCTGTGACCCCTGGACCCCATGATGATGATGCTGGCCTTCTCACTTTGGGCTGCGTGCAGAATGCTTTGGCCAGGGTTTTGAGACACCAAGATCAGAGGCTTGAACTTGATCTGAAACACCACGAAGAGATTGTCAGTTATGGTCGACCACCTACTGAAACGTAATGTAGTCTTTGGAGCGCAGCTCCTAAGTTCGATCTTAACCCTTTGGCTGTCGGTAGCGCGTTTTGTCGAGGTCATTCCTGCAGGATGGATGGGAAAGGGGGGTGGGGGTGGGGGGTGGGCGACGTGCCTGACATTTTATTTCAGTGAGTCTCAGACCAAACATTTAATCAACGGGGGGTGTGGGGGTGGGGTGGAGGTGTAGGGGGCGACGGCAAGCGACAACACAACTCTGATACTCGCTCTCACCCACACACCCCCTCCCGGACTTTGCACCCCCCCACCCTCCCAGTAAGCAAATGACCATCGGGCCGACGTCGGCCCGAGGACCTTTGCTCTCTGGGGCAGTCTTATCTCATTTTTTACCCGGTGATCTTGCAGCCTATCGCCGTGAAGTTTCACCATGGCTTTTTAAAAAAATCTTCCTCCTCTTTACCCTTACCTTACATCACAAGTGTCGTACTCTATCTTATCATGTCCTATACTATCCTATCCTACCCCGGCATCGTGCAGCCTATTTCCGTGACGTTTCATGACCTTCTTGTCTTATCCTCCTGACATTACCTTATTTGTATCTTATCTGATATTATCTCTGATAATCTCATCTTACTCATGCAGACATGACCTTTTGCCTTCCTCCTCCTTGACCTTACCTTATCTTTTATTCCTTTCAACGTGCATTTACCGTTATTATTTGTCGTTGTCAGTGAGAGCTGCCTAGTGTATCCGTTATTAGTTTTATGGTACACGTATATCTTTTGTGTGTGAACATTTCTTGTTGGTGTTAACTCTGCTAAGCTTATTTTCCTTGTATATCTTGTTGCCCAAGTGTGTATGTTAGGGAATATATATGTGTTGTAGGATGCAAGATGTATACGTATGTTAGTATGTCATTTGTACGGCGACTAGAGCTTTCTATCGAAAGTATAGGCGCCTTAACAATATACATTATTATTATTATTATTATTATTATTATTATTATTATTATTATTATTATTATTATTATTATTATTATTATCTTTATGTTATCTAATCACATCTTACCCCGGCGTCATGCAGCCTGTCGCCGTAAGGTTTCATCATGGCCTTCTTTTCTTCTTCTTCCTTCTGAAGCTGTTCCTGAAGAATGTCGGGGTCGTAGTTAAACACGGCTGCAAGGTGCGGGGACAAAAATTGTATATATATATATATATATATATATATATATATATATATATATATATATATATATATATATATATATATATATATATATATATATATATATATATATATATATATATATATATATATATATATATATGTGTGTGTGTGTGTGTGTGTGTTTGCAATTTCCAGGTTACGCCGTATGCCTACCTGAATACCTGAAGAGCCCCCCGCTCCCCCTCCCCCCCCCCCCCCCCCCCCGGGGCGAAACCGGCCGTAGGCGGCAAACACAAAAATCTACCCAGCGGGTCCAAGATCTGTTTGGGAATATTCATGTACTACTCCCCTCTCGGGGGTGGGGGAGGGTGTGTGTGTGTGTGGGGGGGGGGGGAGATCTGGATATTCTCCAGCGGATTGCGGGGCGCCTGGGGTAGTTCTTATTAGTATATGCAGTAGGTGTTCAGTGGAAGGCTCAACAAGATAGATCTGTCATTCCTTCTCTCCCACTACCCTTTTTTTTTTAGATCTAGTGAGCAATGCAGTCACAAAAAAGGCAGCTGATGTCCTGATGACACAATGCAAGCTTACCAGCCTGGAATTCCATGGCATTAGCGCACAGCAAGAGCATTCTCAGAATTCAATGAAAAATTACGTCCCTTGGAACTAATCTGATTGAGTGCATTTTTGGCTTGGGCGACGCAATTGTTAAAAGTAAAGAATATTTGCACCACAAAATTGCCTAGGTGTTGCCTTTTCAAAATTAGTCTGTCTTCTTCCACTGCAACACCTCATAAAGCTTTAGTGATGCAATCCGCGCTGTACTAGTGGTGCTACCAGTAAATTCTGGAGGCGGCTTCTAGTACATGCGTTGTGTTTGCAGTTTTCAGGTTACGCCGTATGCCTACCTGAAGAGGTGGACGGATCGACGACTGATTGTGAGCAAGCTCAGCATCGGCGTACAGTCCAAACGACGACCACAAGCTCGGAAAATAACAAAAAGACTCGACGTGGGCAAGCTGAAGACTAGCTCTACCGCACGTCTTGCTGAAGTTCTCGAATCCAAGCTTGCAGAAATTCACCACAGTGGCAATGCCGAAGACGACTGGGCCACGTTCAGAGACACCATCCATGCTGTGTCTTCTGAGGTTTCGGGACCACTTCAAGGAAAAGTCATGACTGGTTCGACGATAATGATGAGGAAATAAAAGCCCTCCTCCATGAAAAGCACAGGCTACACAGAGTCCACCAGAATGATCCTTCCTCCGTCTCCAAAAAGGCAGCCTTCATGAGCACCCGCAGAACGGTTCAAGCCAAGCTTAGGAAGTTGCAAGACTCGTGGCTCAGTCAGAAGGCAGATAAACTCTAGAGTTACGCGGAAAGTCACGATTTCAAGAGATTTTTCGATGCTCTCAAGACTCACTACGGCCCTCTTTCTTCTAGGACCTCCCCCCTCCTGAGCTCTGATGGTAACACGCTCATAACTGAGAAGGCCAAGACCCTGGACAGATGGGCAGAACATTTTGAAGCTGTGCTGAACAGACCGTCTAGGACAAACGATGAGGTATTACCGCCTTGATCAAGTAGACTTAAATCTAGAGCTGTACTATCCTCCCCTCGAAAGTGAAGTGCAAAAAGCTGTTGACCAGCAGTCAAGCGGCAAAGCTCCTGGAGCTGATGCCATTCCAGCAGAGATCTACAAGACTGGTGGATCGGTTGTCATCGGTAAACTGACTGAACTCTTCACGACGTTCTGGAACAAGGGTGAGATCCCCCAAGAGCTCAAAGACGCGTCCGTTATTCACCTATACAAGAGGAAAGGTAACCGTCTGGTTTGTGACAACCACAGAGGCATCTCACTACTCTCAATAGCAGGCAAAATCTTCGCTAGAGTCCTGCTGAACCGGTTAAATGCCCACCTAGAGAAGGGCCATCTCCCAGAGCGCCAGTGTGGTTTCCGGAAGGGAAGAGGAATTGTAGACATGATATTTGCTGCTCGCCAACTCCAGGAAACTTGCCAGGAGCAGAACAGCCAGTTGTATACAATGTTCATCGACCTCACCAAGGCCTTCGACACCGTAAGCCGAGAGGGCCTCTGGAAGATCATGGCGAAGTTCGGTTGTCCTGAAAAGTTCATCACCATGGTCAGGCAGTTTCACGATGGTATGACGGCCCGATTCCTTTATGACGGCGACTGCTCCGAAGCCTTCCCTGTCTCAAATGGGGTCAAGCAGGGCTGTGTTTTAGCTCCCACCCTCTTCAGCATGATGTTTTCTGCTATGTTGACTGATGCCCTTAGTGATAGCCACCAGGGAATCCGTATCAAGTACAGAACTGACGGGAAGCTGTTCAACCTGCGTAGACTTAAGGCCATAACAAAAGTTAAGGAAACTGTGTTGAGAGACTTACTTTTTGCTGATGACTGCGCTCTTAATGCAGGCTCCGAGCCGGAGATGCAAACCAGCATGGACCAGTTCTCCGCAGCATGCGACAACTTCGGCCTAACCATCAACACCAAGAAGACCAAAATCTTGCACCAGCCAGCACCAGACCAACCCTATGTTGAGCCCTCCATCTCAGTGAATGGACAAAAGCTCCAGGCAGTTGACAAGTTCACACACCTCGGCAGCACCCTCTCCAGAGCAGTCCACATTGACGACGAAATTAATTGCAGCGCCAACTTCGGGAGGCTGCGGGCGACTGTCTGGGAGCGCAGGGAATCAGTCTGGAGACGAAACTCAAGGTATACCGTGCCGTTATCTTGCCCACCCTCTTGTAAGCTTGCGAAACCTGGACTGTGTACAGGAGGCATGCACGCAGACTGAACCACTTTCACCTAATATGCCTGCGCAAGATCCAGAAGATAAGGTGGCAGGACAAGACTAAAGATACTGAAGTGCTCCTTTCTGCGGGTGCGCTTTCTGTCCACACCATGCTGATGATGCATCAAGTCAGATGCGCGGGCCACGTCGTAAGGATGCCAGATGAACGCATCCCCAAACAGCTGCTCTTCGGCGAACTGTCCTCAGGCAAGCGTTGTCATGGCGGCCAGCGCAAGCGTTTCAAAGACACTCTCAATGTTTCCCTGAAACCCCTTGAGATAGATACCAACTCCTGGGAGAAATCAGCCCTGGATCGCACCTCATGGCGCAGCCTTATCAGCAGGGGATCCACAAGCGCTGAGGATAGACGCACAACCGAAGCAGAGAGAAAGCGCCTCCAGAGAAAAAGGACGAGCGGCAAGCACCTTCAATGCTGCACCATCTCACGTGTGTCCCACCTGTAGGAGAGACCTCCGTGCCCGGAATGGCCTTACCAGCCGTCTCCGGACACATCATTATTAGACACAACATGGCTAAGGATGTCAGTGGTCCTCATCGCCCGCGATAGACGCACATCATCACCTGAAGAGCCCCCCCCCCCCCCTTCCTCCTTGGGGCGAAACCGGTCGTAGGCGGCAAAAACAAAAATCTACCCGGCGGGTCCAAGATGTTTGGGAATATTCATGTACTACTCATCTCGAGGGGAGGTCAGGATATTCTCCAGCGGATTGCGGGGCGCCTGGGGGTAGTCCCTATTGCTATATGCAGTAGGTGTTCAGTGGAAGGCTAAAAAAGATAGGTCTGTCATTCCTTCTCCCCCACTACCCTTTCTTTCTAGATCTAGTGAGCGATGCAGTCCTGATGATACAATGCAAGCTTACCAGCCTGGAATTCCATTGCATTAGCGCACAGCAAGAGCATTCTCAGAATTGAATGAAAAAATGTATGTATAACGCGTTCAAGATGTGCTGCACACCTGTATGCCGCGTATCCAAATGCGCAACGTCTCGAATGAGGTAAGGATAAATAATATGTGCTGGCTAGTGTGATTTTGGCCTTACGGCTTTAGCGCCGTACCCCAGTAGCAAAACGTCTCCTTGCCCACGATGGCCGTCGTGGGCCCGATCACCTTCCCTTACAAACTCACAGTCCGCAAAATACATGGCAAGTGAGAGGTTTCGGCAGCATGTATCATGAATCATCATGCTTCCTCACGTGTATACATCAAACTGACAGTTTGGGGCAAGTAGACGTTCGGAAATCGGAAGTAGGTTAAAATCGCACATGTTTCGAGGAAAAACAGTGGACATGGCAAGTTTGTCCGGGCATTTAATCAACTGTTTTCATCGAAACGCTGACGTGCAGTTTTATAACTTGACCTACTTCTAATTTCCATAAATCGTCTATTCAGTCGTGAGACAGCGTAAAAATGTTAAAATTTCTATGAAATAGTCATATGCAGGCCTACAGATTTACAGGTATGTATGTGGTAGGCAGGAACAGGCGCCAACAGATCTAAGCGCCGCTGGCATTAACTTATTCAACCCCGTCACACCACAGCAAGACATAAATCGAGCATGTTAGTTCAAGGGTGGTGCCAGAATATCTTGGCGCCCATAGGCGCCAAGCTATTCTGGCACCACCCTTGAATTATGCTCGATCTGTCTCTAGAATTGTAATACAGTCCTTCAGAGGGCAACTTCCAAATTTGGGGATTTCGGTCCTGGAGCAGAATGTGTTAATCTCGTTTCTTTTGATTGCTTGGCGCCTCCTTGACTTCTACTGACGATACTGTTCGGCTGAAAAGACGCATCGTTACACGTATTTTTCACCGAGCGGAGCCGTCAGTAGCAGGCAAGGGGTTAACTACGCGCATTTTCCCTCCGAACGGTATTGTCAGCAGCAGTCAAATTGTTAAAGATACTGATTTACGCGGGAGATTGAGGCCATAGAAGGTGGGATCGAGTGCAGGAAAATATTTTTTATTCAATTGGGAACCCAGCCCGCCTGACGTTACTTTTCCAGCCCCCCCCCCCCCCACCACCACCACCAACCCTCCCCCCCTTCTCCTCCCGCGAAAAAGTGAAACAATGACGGGGGAGGGCGATAGTCAACATAACTATCAGTAAAAAAATAAAATAAATAGAAAAATCTGCACTTTTTTCCCCTGCAGTTTGTACTTCTTCTCTAAGCTGAATTATTGTTACTCTGCGGGACCCTCCCCCCCCCCCCCCCAATTTTCTTGTTCCCTGGCGGCCACTCCGGTTCTTTCGCCACTGGAGTACCCACCTTCATTCCAGAGGCTGGCCAGCACATTGTTCATCTCTTTGCACGTCAGCAGCAGCACATGGTCCCCAGGGGACTTGAGCAGCTGCAGGTAGGCTAGGGACAAACAACAGGCGGTGGGCCAGAATAGCTTTGCGCTTTGTGGGGTGTCAAGATGACTTAACTCATTCAGCCCGACGGCCGTATTTCCCAAATTTTGGAGGCGTCATCTAATGACTATGCACCAGTTGCAGGAGATGGATCAACCATGATAATTCAAGGGCAGTGCCAGAATAGCTTGGCGCCTGTCGGCGCCAAGCTATTCTGACACTACCCTTGAATTATCATGGTCGACCCATCTCCTGCTGTAGTGCGTCAGGGCTGAATGGGTTAAACTATATAGGGCCGGCAGAATAGTGCACGGGAAGTGTTCGATTAACTTTGTGCTTTTGTGAGATGAGGCGCCAAGCTGACCATGCAATACTTTGTGCTTTTGTGAGATGAGGCGCCAAGCTGACCATGCAATACTTTGTGCTTTTGTGAGATGAGGCGCCAAGCTGACCCTGCAGTGCTTTGTGCTTTCGTGAGATGAGGCGCCAAGCTGACCATGCAATTGAGATGAGGCGCCAAGCTGACCATGCAATACCTTTAAGATGTCACGGTAGATGTATTAACCCCTTCACTGCCGAGAAAAAAGTGAACACGATCCAACTGCAAGAGATATAGATCCTCATGCAGGGCCGGATTCAAGGGGGGTGGGGGTGGGTGGGTGTGCTTTGGTACTACAGCATCCTCCCCCCCCCCCTCTCGGCTGGCATTAAACTATTAATAAGTGTGTTTAAAATTGAGTGGTAACGCTTGTGTTTCAGTGCCGTACGTAACACCAGTTAGGAACTTTCAAAAACGTCAGAAGAACAGTTTCGGTTGTCGTGTTTTGATATTTACTAGACCATGGCAATAGAACAAAATAAGAGTTGAGCACCCCCTCCCCCCCTTGAAAACTGATTGATCCGGCGCTGTCATGAGCCCCCCCCCCCCCCCCGCGACTGCGCGTGCTCACGAAGATCTATGCCTCTTGCTGAGACCAATTTGCATCCAAGTGTCCTGGACCGCTGTTTTGGCTTCAGCTCATTCTATCCCAGACACACCACAGCAAGATATGGATCGATCATGATAGTTCAAGGGTGATGCCAGAATAGCTTGGCGCCTATGGGCGCCAAGCTATTCTGGCATCACCCTTAAACTATCATGGTCGATCTGTGTCCTGCACTGCAATGAAATCTTCAGAGGACAACGGCAAAATTTGGGGATTACGGTCTTGGGGTACAATGAGTTAAGTCGTTGAATGACCAAGATTTTTCAGAAGCAAAAATGTACGTATTGTGTACGTGCAGTGGCAGGAAGGGGTTAACTCTAGGGGTTAATGATGCGTACTTTACTGCTTTGCTTCAAACTTGGATATTCAGATATTTGGCTTTTGTTGTCTCAGCCAATACACTACCTACGAGCATATCATGCAACAGATTTACATCTCATTCTAGACGTGCCGCACATAATACGCGGCAAACGAAGTTAGCATTCGAGACACGCAGCGTAAATACGGGGCATGTCTCGAACGCTAACTTCATTTGTCGCGTCTAGAATAAGTTTGACTGGGTACCGTTTTATTCTCGCGTATATTACGTTTTAATTCAGAATGTCAACGTGCTGGCTATACCTGCTGCGTAAACGTAAATGAGTTACGCTAGACAAGGGATTGTCTTTCCTGCCCTTGAAACTGGATATGTTACTTACAATGTTCGCCGGGTAGGCCTGCTGACGCCTTCATGCTGTGACACGTTTTCTTAAACTTGGTGTTAATAGTCCTTGCAAATGAATCTGAGAACCGTCCGGTGTCACACTGTTAACCCATTTAACCGCACAGGCCGATTTTTCCAAATTTTGGAGGCGTCACCTAACCACTATGATCCAGTTTACAGGAGATGGATCGCCCATGATAATTCAAGGGTAGTGCCAGATTAGCTTGGCGCCTGATGGCGCCAAGCTAATCTGGCACTACCCTTGAATCGGTAATCCATGCGTGCCGCAATAGCGTACTCACGATAGCCGCTCTAATGCACCAGTCTCGAGTGTAATCCACCGTGTGAGAGAGTGTGGTAACCTGGTCACGTTACACTTGCCAGGAACCACAAATGACAATGTCAATGTCATTCCGCGGAATGAGGCACCGTAGCGACATCAGACCAGACGGTGATGTCCACAGGAAAAGAATTCATGTAAATAATAATCTATAAAATCATATAGGCATTCACATAAAGAGTGCTAATGACGAGTATAATTGCAGCAGCTGTGCTCAGCCTCAACTGACCAACAATCACCAGTAAACACAATAAAATAAAAACTGCAAAGAAACTTTGCGCATACGGATCTAAGGCTTACTGTCAAATGCATGGGACGCTGCATCACTGCCGTCCATCGCAATCAGAACCGTCCTGTCCTCTCCTGCCATCTTGTTGACTCTTTTTCTAAGACAAGACTCCTCTCGCAAGCTTGGCCAGATAAACTGCAGTTATGCACGGTCACTTCCAGCTTAAGTTGTATAACCCCTGTGTCGCTCACCGGCACACCGGCGGAACTAAGGCAATCGAAGTGGAAATTTTGCTTACTCAATGTCTTTGCCTTTCCGGTTGTCTTGCGTACACACTTCGACGGCTGTGTTACCGTGATACTGTTGGACTTGCCGCACTGCTGCCTCGCCCCTCCGACTGTCGTCCGTATGACTGTCCAACAACAAGGTTACGTCCTATGTGCCAGTACTACGCAGACGAAACGAACAATTTATGGCACAACACGTAAGGGGTAGATTCATGCGTTTGTCAGTGTGCCACCTTTCATGCGTTCAGTGACGAAAATGTGAACACCACCCAACTGCATGAGGTACAGATCCTCATGAGCCCCCGCGGTTGCGGGGGTTCATGAGGATCTATGCCTCTTGCTGACACCACTTTGAATCCATGTTCATGGGACATCTAGAGTTTTTTGTCTTGAATTAACGAAGACCTAAGAAACAATCTGCGTCAGCTAGCACTGAACGGGTTAATAGTTGGGTTATAGTTTGCAGAGGACACACACACAAACAAGCACGCACGCACACAGAGGTCAAGAGTACACAATGTAAAACAAGGATGACGCTGTCTCGTATAAAACACAATGTGATCCACATACTATGCAACCAAAGACAGGCGCTGGCATAGATATAATAGAGAAAGGAAGCCATGCTTGGTATAGTATATTATACTGTACCACGATGTCTTCCTTTGTCTGAAAACCAGACGCGGATGCACATGAATAACACCAGCAAGAGGCGTAGATTCTCGTGTCCCTGCGACTGCAGGGGCTCATGAGAATCTATGCCTCTTGCAGATGGAAGAGACTTGCTTAGGATCTTGTGATGCAAGCGACTTGCTGAGCCAGGGGAAACTCAGGAGGCAAATGCTAATGTGTGCTGTGGTCACTGACCCGCGTCTGTCTGAAGGCGACTATAACCAGCATATATCAAAGAGAGAGAGAGAGAGTGAGAGGGAGAGAGACGTGGGGTGGGTGGGGGGAGGGAGAGAGTAAGGGTGGGGGGGGGGAAGAGGGAGAGAGAGACGGGGGGGGGGGGGTGTGAAGTGGGGGGAGAGAGAGAGAGAGAGAGAGAGAGAGAGAGAGAGAGAGAGAGAGAGAGAGAGAGAGAGATGATAATGATGATGATGATGATACTTCATTTTTCAACGGTAAAATGTTTTGACAGAAAACAAATCGTCATTTTACAAATTTGCCGTTGCTAACATCTACAGCATAAAAAATAACTATAAAAATAAATTTACATACAAAACCCAATAGCATCATTAGTATACAGAAAAAATAATAACACTCATCACGCACACATGCACACACGCACGCACGCACGCGCCGCTCACACATACACCCACACACACAAACACACATACCCACACCACACAAAAGAGAGAGAGAGAGAGAGAGAGAGAGAGAGAGAGAGAGAGAGAATTCAATTTGTTAAGGTAAGCAAACAAGGAAACAAACGAGTAGGTAAGCAGACAGACCGACGAACAAAAACACACGATGGAAGAAATGAACAATGGAACAAACGAGTAACACACACACACACACACACACACACACACACACACACACACACACACACACACACACACACACACACACCATGGGGGCCTGACGATGGTGCTTTGACTAAATGCAAATCCACTGCGCGGATTTGCATTTAGTCAAAGCACCATCGTCAGGGCCCTGTGACACACACATGTCTCAAAACAAAAGAAGAGAGCAGCACGTTTTCGTGTTGAATGTTTATTTTAGTGTTCTTATACAATATATAGGTCGTAAAGTGTACTTTGACATAAAGGTTGCAATGGTCATTATTACGGCCATGTTTATGAAACACAGACCTTTAAATGCATAATTATGCGAGTAAATGGCTACGTTCCACAAGACATTACATGTAAGCGACATAAATAAACGATGGAAACACTTTCAACGCAACCTACAGGAACCGTGGCCTCTTGACAGAAATCCTTAGTGCGATATACACTGCATACAAACGAACTTGCAATGACCAAAAATGTAGGCCAAACTCGACAGGTTCCAGATGCAGATCAGTTAAAGGGGCGGGGGATTGGAAAGCGGCCTGGAAGTTTCAAACATTTTGTTTGAGGAATTTTATGAATCGCCGATAAAACATATCGTGCTTTCCTTACTCGCAAAATACCTCCCCCAACCCCCCACTTAAAAAAAAAGAAAAGAAAAGAAAAAAGGGGAGCGGTTTGGTTTGTTAAATTTGAAAATAATCTATGCTGTATTATAACTGAAAACGTACGTAGAATGTTCAACAGAAACTTCAGTATTTTCTAGGGAACTATTGTTCGTTTCGAAAATGGCCATATTGATACGTTTCGCGCACACAAAAACGAAAAGAATAACAACCGATATGGTGGCTAAGATCTGTATGCAATAGGGTCTGCCCAGAAACGCTTCCTTTGATGTAATACAATACATGTGATAAGTACAATACGTGTACGACAGTACAAACTCACTGTAATGAGATTGTGCCGAGCAAGAAAAGTCTGCGGGCCCACGACGGCCGCAGTGGCCCCGCGCACGGCTGTGCGCGGGGCCACTGCGGCCGTCGTGGGCCCGAAGACGTTTTGCTAATGGGGTAATGGGCGCGCGAGGATTCACTTGCCGTAATATTATATTTCTGATGGGCGCGTCAGGAAAAAAGTGACATGGAGGTTCACGAAGGTTCACAGAACTAGCTATTGTTGATCGCTATTGAATTTGCTTTGTTTTTCAAGATACAAGATGGTCAGCACGCGTGAAGTTCAACAGCGGCCTACACTAGACAACATTTTATTTACATTAGCCATGTGTGTGTCTATGGTCCGCTTACTGGCGCAACTGCGGCCTTAATTCTAAGATATGAAAGTAAAAGGCAATGTGCTAATCCCGATATGCATGTCATGTCTGCAAGACCAACCACAATTTACGTTAGAAACGGCGGGCCACGTTCAAACTAGTAGGAGCACGAAATGTGATTGGTAGTAGGAAAAAGCCGCAACGCGAATGTGATTGGTTCTGCCCGGATTCATCTCATGAAGCCTGCAATACTCAGTGACCAATCGTATTTCGCGTTGCTGCCATCTTCTGCTGACAAGAGCAATGCGCAACGCGAAATATATCATGCATGTCAACACTGTGACATTAGAGACGTGTCGTATCCGGATTCGCGCCTTGATGCCGCGAATCGGTTGCGGCACGTCTAGAAAGAGTCACAGCTAGTGTCTCGTTTTGTATTTTCATACTGACGGTAGATGAAACTTCGGCCAAAGAAAAATTCAGCTGCCCATTATTCTCGTTAGTTAGCTCGGCACACTACTACAGGAATATCACTGTGCTGGACGACGTAACCGCTGACGGAGCCAATCAGCGTGCGGGTCAAGGCGCTGTGACCCCGACACCCCATGACAATCAGGTCCGCGTTCTCGCTCTGTGCCGTGGCTACGAGACTGACGCCTGGGCTTTGGGACACCAGGATCACAGGTCGAAACTGGACCTGAAACACACGGTAATAACAGAATCTTATAATCTCACGCTACGTTCGATAAACGTGCTTTTCAAGAATCTAAATATCTATTGTCCACCAATGGACAATTCTTAATATTTATCGTGTAATGGATAAATGTTTTCTTCTGCAGGTTATAAAAAGAAAAAAAAAAAAAAAAACCAACCCCCAACAACATGATATTACAATATTCACGCCGAGGATATTTTAATGTTACGCTGCTCTTCATATATCCTGACTGGTGCAGTATTTTTCTGTTTTGCGCTCAAACGCCAACTGTAAAGCAGACGAGGTCAATACAGTAGGGCGATGTGACAGTTGACACAGTAAGGCTTTGGGTGGGAAAAGACTATGCTATTTTGTGCTGGTATGTGATTTTGGACTTACTGGTTGAAGCCGTAAGACCAAAAATCACAAACACACACACAATTTTCTTACAAAGATGATTTTCTGTACTTACTCCGGCCTCTTGCAGCCGGTCGCCGTAAGGTTTCAGCATGGCTTTCCTCTCCTCCCCCTCCTTCTGTAGCTTCTCGTGTAGAACGTCAGGGTTGCAGTTGAACACGGCTGAAGTGAAAAAACGCAAAAGAAAATACGGACGAGAGAGAGAGAGAGAGAGAGAGAGAGAGAGAGAGAGAGAGAGAGAGAGAGAGAGAGAGAGAGAGAGAGAGAGAGAGAGAGAGACAGACAGACAGACAGACAGACAGACAGACAGACAGACAGACAGACAGACAGACAGAGAGGCACAGCGTTGGTCAAACTATCATGTCTTCATATACCACATTCAAGCCTGATACACTACAACACTACAGATCGATCATGAAAGTTCAAGGTATTCTGGCACAACCCTTGAACTTTATGTCGATCAATGCTGTGGCAAAGCTCTTGGCAGAATTGTTCTTTTTTTTTAATGAAATTCATGTTAGGCCAAAACATAACCCTTGTCTATTTTTAAAAAGGCATATAATATGTGAATGTTTGGTAAATAATCTACTTAGTAGGTTAGTGCACTTCTGGCGATCAGGCGTACGCGAAACTGACCCCACGTCGATCTGGCCCACTCCAAACCAAACGCCGGGTCATGGTCGATTTGGCGTGGCTGGTCATTTTTTTGCGTGTTACGCTGGCCACCTTAGTTCACGTAGTTCAAGTTTGCCAAAAGGTAGTCCGCTAAGACGGGTTGGTAGGTGTGGGTTTGTGTTTGTGTGTGTGTGTGTGTGTGTGTGTGTGTGTGTGTGTGTGTGTGTGGGGGGGGGGGGGATCATTGCAAAAACGCCGAGTATAAATAATCAGTAGCACTAGAGGTCAAACCAGGCCACCGACCGACTGGGGACACACGCTATCAGTTCTCCCCTCATAAGTGCACGTGACCTTGTCTCCACATCACAGAGTGTTCATCATTCACTGCAGACTTAAAATGCGAAAAGGTCCTCGCTCCGACGTCAGCCGCAGCGGGTCCGCGCACAGCTGTGCGCGGACCGACTGCAGCCGACGTCGAACCGAGGTCCTTTTGCTTACTGTTAACATCGACAGACTGCTCATCGACATTCAGTACAGTTGTGTGTGTTTGCCCGTCGTTCAGTGCGGCCATCAAGAATTCCCTCGTCTATATGGCCAGTCCGGCCCGCCGCCTGCTTTTAGCCACTGCCCGCTGATGGAAAATCAATGCAATGCCATTTTTTTGGTGGCTACACAAATACTTCATTCACGTCCATTCCGTCTAATTTATCGCACCGTCTGCACACAAGAACCGATATAAACCCCGTAGCGCGGACTGAAACGTCATCGGGCCCACGACGGCCACAGTGGGTCCGCGCACATCCGTGCGCGGGCCCACTGCGGCCGTCATGTGCCCGAGGACCTTTGCTTACTGGGAATGTCGACCTCGTGCCGACATTTTGCATTTTGCCAATACAGATGCATTCAAACGTCGATCGTGCATGCTAACATGAGAGGTCGTGTATCTTCATAGGGTTTGGCTCATATGGGTTCCTGAAGTCCTTATGACGTATCGTATATCAATGACAGTTCAATAGCAGTACCAGGCACCAAGGTAATCAGGCACTACCCTTCAACTGACGTGATTGATGAATCTCAGTCCTGCCGTGCGGCTGTATAACTTGACTTACCCCCTTTCCAGAAGCTAGCCATGACATCGTCCAGTTCCTGACAAGAAAATAACAGCACTGTGTCTCCAGGCTTTTTCAATGTCCGAAGATAAGCTGTGGAAGAGAGATTATTACACTATGTTAACTGATGATTATTGACGGACAAAAATAAAATAATGAACTGGATTTGAACTAGATTCTAAAGTGAAATTCGAAAAAAAGGAAGAGGATACAGAACCTGACCGGGTTTCTGATTGGTACAATCTTTGGAGGTTCAAAACAACAACAACAACAACAGCACTGAGCAGCAGCAATCCAGGTAAGTAGCGGCTAATCTCTAATCTCTCTGTCTGTTTGTTTGTTTGTCTATTTTGACAAAGGGTATTTACCGAAATATTAATAAATTGTGTTGTGCCCGTCTTTTCTAAGCGTGTTTCTTTCTCCGTTGGGTACTTCTGAGCAGCAGCAGTAACGCCAAAAATCTTATAACCATGTCAGTAAAGCTATCAAAGCCCATAAAAGTAAAGTGGAATATTAAGCACTGCCTGCACCATTTAATAAAAAAGGTATTTGGGTCAGGCTCTGAAAAGGTGTCCAGGGGGGGGGGGGGGGGTAATCCACTTTGAACATTAAAAGAGCATTATTTGAATGCATTTTTGCCAACTCTGCAAGTTAACATAATAAAGAGACCGTAACTACTCATAAAATTGTACGCATGTGTGCTTTAGAGCGTTTCATATTTAACCTTTTTCATCCTGATACACTGCTGCTTGAAAGATATTTGACTATGATAGTCCAAGGGTGGTGCCAGAATAGCTTGGCGCCTTAGGCGCCAAGAGGCTATTTTGGCACCACCCTTGAGCTAAAATGGTTACAGCCCTGAAAATGGCGAGAAATTCACTCGCCATGGCGAGTGATTTAAAAAAAAAAAATTGCGAGTAAAAAAAAAAAAAACTCGCCAAAAGCGCGTGCGATCGTGCGTTTTCCGATCCGTACTTTTTCAGTCCTCAATCTGAAAGTACACAGCCACTTTGGCTAATAAAACTTGGAAGTCACTAGCCAAAGGCTGGTGGGCAAAATTTTATAATTTCAGGGCTGTGGTTTTGATCTCCTAATTTGCAATATAGCCTTCATAGGACATTAGCAAATTAAAAAAAAAAAAAAAAAACAAACAAAAAACCAAAAACAAAACAACAACAAACAGCCTCATGATGTATTGGGTTAATGGTTCATATAAAAATGTGGGACTGAAAATCTTACCCGATTTGTAACACGCTGATACGGTAACACTACTCTACGCAGTGCAATTATATAAGTTAGAAACTTGTCTGATCACTTATTTAAATGTTAATCTTCATACTTTATCAACGATTTTATGATATATCTTTATTTACTAATTAAACAGACAAGACACCAGTTTGTGTTACCATGACGGTCGCGAAAGTTGATGTCCGCACTCTTATCAAAACTGACTCGACCATGCAAACACATCTCTGAGATATAACGTTTATACATTCATCTGTAATCGACATGATTACAAGCTTGTTTACTGTTTTGAGAAACAATGTTTAAAAAATAAGGGTACCGGGCCCCCCCTCCCCCCACCGAGTAATAATGCGAATGAGACTCGTGTCCAATTTTCTTCTGTACAGTGAAATGGACTTCTCATATACAAACAATTCGGCAACAGCCTTCCACAGAGAAATAAGAGAATGAGCTGTTTTTATTTTTTCAATGAATATGTAGCAGTATCGTTCCTGTAACTAGGAAGTAACTTCTTATTTGAAGATTTTTTTCGTCTCCGTGTTACTTTTTCTGACCACTTTTGAACAAATTCGAGAAATACTGCATTCGGATACGCGGCATCATACCGCGTATCCGGAGGCGGGCAGTAAGTCTCGAATGAGCTGAGAGACTGAGCAGTGTGTGTGTGTCCTACAGACAATAAAAAGCATTCCGGTGCCGCACGGCATCCGGGGCTGGCTGCGGGTTTGGCCGTACACGCTCTCTGACGACACCAAGAATTACAAGGTCAATCACCCGTATGATATCAGTACCGTTATCCATGCATATTTATCGATATGCAGTGACAATGACTGAGCAAGTAAAAGACTTACTTTCGAAGGCGTGGTCTGCAGCCCCGCTACCATCAATGGCAATCACAATCAGTCGCTTCGCCATCCCGACTGTTCGCAAAAGAATCTGTCGGCGTCTGCTCACCCTTGGCTAACCGCGTGCAACTGACAGAATGCAAAACGTGGGGATCAGGGGTCAGTTGCATGAGTAAGCTTAGTCCTGCGCAAGCTACTGATTGGCTTGCGCAGGACTAACTTGACTTGAGCTCCCTCGTGCAGTTGGTACCAGAACATCAGCGGCTGAGGCCGGCCTTCTAGACTCAACCGCGGTAATATTTATCTGATTTGTTGCGAATCAGTGGCACGGATCTCGGTCTGCAGCCAACAAGTGCGCATTAAAATCTACGCCTCTTGCAGATGGATCTGAATCGCTGACACACTAAGCTGCACCGTGCACACTTTCCACACGACAACTGCGACAATGGACTTAATACCATCAGTCAAGCCGAACACACAGGCACTGCAGACTAAATTAACTCCAGACTTTTACCGTGTAATCACGCCGATTACCCCTCTGCAAGAAAAGGTAACACTGAACAACAACAACAACAACAAAGCAACAAAAGGTCCTCGGTCCGATATCGGCCGTCGCTGGCTCGCGCACAGTTGTGCGCGAGCCAGCGACGGCCGATGTTGGACCGAAGACCTTTTGCTTACTAGGACTGCGATTCTTGCTGATCAGTACCGCCTGCTGATCAATACTGTTGCAGGCTGTGCACAGTGGCCAACTGAGCTGAGGTAGATCAGTCGCTGGGAGTCCGCAACTCTACTGCTCAAAGAACGGTGAAGACCAGAGCCTTCTGCAAACAGCTCTCGACAGCTTCGGGCTTCCCTCTCTCAGTCAGTCAGAATCAGGGACAAACAGTCGTATGTGGAACTCGAAATAACCTCCTCTGTCTGGGAAACGAACGGAGTGTAACTAAATAGGGTTCATTGGTGCCAGCAGGAGACACAGTCTCCTGGTGGCCGCAATGAACCCTGTTTTTAATGTAGTTACAGGGGCAAGGCTTGATGAAGATCTATGCCTCTGTTTTGATAGGAGGAGTTCACTGGAAAAATTGCTCCTGCCTTTATCAGGGCCGAGCGTATAAGATGGCGTAACCGTGAATGAACTTGCCACGACCTTGAAAAAAGGCCACGCAGATATGAGGGCAAAGGGAACATGCTTGGGCATTAACCTTTGATGACTGAGAGGTGTAAGAGGGGAACACAATGTCATCGCGGGTCTGATGTCGGCAGCAGCCGCCTGTGCACAGCAGGGGGAGCCGCGGGCTGGGGTGGGATGAGGTGGGGAAGGGTTGTGTGGATTGGGGGGGGGGGGGGGGTAAGGGCGTGTGGGTGGGTGATTATGCTTGTAGTGCTTACTGTGGGGGGTTGGATGGGGGGGGGGAGCAGGGGATGAAAAGTAGCTTCCCGAACCCTATAGTATCACAAACACACACACACACACACACACACACACACACACACACACACACACACACACACACACACACGCTGTTTCAACACTTAAAAAAAATGTTTCTTACTCTTTGGAAACAAACAAAAACAGATTCTGGTGAGCGGTTTCCTACAGGGCAAACTTCAGGACTTTCCTGACATTACAAAAACAGCGATTTCCTTTTTGAGCGCTTAGTCCCGTATCCTCACAAGATGGCCGCCACGACTGGCATGATGACGTCAGCTTCCCGAACCCTACAGTATCACACACACACACACACACACACACACACACACAAACTGAACACACACGCGTGCGCGCGCACGCACGCACACTTAAACCCCACCATTACTACTGCTACTGCCACCGCACGCGGCCGGGACAGTATAGGTTTTAGACTCGTGTGAGACATAAAAAATGTATCAACTATTATATCATTTTCGGTTGAACCATGTGCCTGAAACGTGTTGCTGCGCGACACTTAGCAAGGGCGGATCTGGGAGGTGGGTGGTTTCCAGGGGTTCCCCCCCCCCCGACCCGATTAAAAAAAATGCTATAACAAAGTCCCTTTTTGGGGTGTTTGGACCCCTCCCCCCTGTCCCACACGTTTAAAATTTCGGCGAGTCCCCCCCCCCCCCCCATCTTCCCCCGGCCTCGAGGTAACTGTTCCTCCCCTGCTTACTAATAAAAGGGCTGCAGAATGAGAAAAAGATGGGGGTGGGGGGTGGGGGTGGGGGTGGGGAAGAGGGCGGGGGGGGGGGGGGGTTGGTGTTGGTCTCAGTTCCTTGTATCATCTACGACGAGTTTGTCTCGTCCTATGCGATGGCAACAGAAACATCTGCGTCGTTAGCTACTGATCGGGCCTGGAGTTTTATTTTTTAAAAAAGTGTACTTAATGGCTCGTCTCCCACGATGTCAAACCATTGTGTGTGTGTGCGCGCGCGGTATGGTTAGTGGCGACTATGTGTGTCACCATAAAAAAATAGGACAAACAAGTGCAAGAAAGTAAACGGTAACGTGTTGCACAGGTACAGTATCAAAACAAGAAAGCGCGACTGTAAGTAATTTCAGTCATGTAATTACATACATTTGTTAACTCATTCTACCCCAACACCGAAATCCCCAAATTTTGCCGTTGTTCTCTGAAGACTGCATTGCAGTGCAGGACACAGATCGACCATGATAGTTCAAGGGTGATGCCAGAATAGCTTGGCGCCCATAGGCGCCAAGCTATTCTGGCATCACCCTTGAACTATCATGGTCGATCCTTATCTTGCTGTGGTGTGTCTGGGGTAGAATGAGTTAAAAGTGTAAATCTCTCTGGTCTCATCTGGTCGGTCACTTTGGTCCTTTCCGTTTCAAGGTCACGGACCAGAAGAGACCTGGTTCACTTTTCATACTAGTGCCAACTGGATTCTGACAGATATTGCAGCATCCACCTCCTCCACCGTCGCTGACTTTTAACCTCCTCGCTGCCGGATGACAAGAAGTAACCCAAGCACGAACCCAAGTGCAAGAGGCGTAGATCCTCATGAGCCCCCGCAACTGCGGGGGCTCATGTGGATCTATGCCTCTTACTGGTCAATTTCAGTATCCATGTTCCTTGGACGGATGAAGTTCTTTGACTTCGAATTAAGAAACACTATCTGCGGTGAGTGGAAGGGATCGGGTTAATTAACATAACTGCTAAACTTCGCTCTATGTAGGATTAAAATATCCCCAGCGTTTGTGTGCACCGTCCATTCGTGCCGGTATGCTATGATGTCCCCGGCATAAAAGGAAACGGGTGAAAATGTCCCTGGTATCCAATATCATGATCTCATGTGAAGTAACAGGACGCCGCTTTTTAAGAGATCTCGTTCTTGGGGACATTTTGCACCCGTTACCTTTTGGCGCTGGGACTGTCGGCATGATACATCTCGGCACGAATGGATTGGGTACCAAACCACCGCACATTTGCTGCATTTGGGACATTTGCACCAAGGATTGGGCGAGGTACTATGATACCAGCTCAGCACCGATGACCGTGACGAACCAAAACAAACAATGCCGACTCAGTTTAGGAGTTATACTTTTACTGCAACACTGTAACATCATGATTGCTACAATCATTAACACTTACGTCAATGACGACAAATAGATATTAGCAAACATCAGCGCCCTACCAGTAAGCCACACGTCATCTTGCCATCTTCGTCCGAAGCTGGGACCAGTTGCATGATTGAACATAGTCCTGCGCCAGCCACTAAGCAAGGTGCTCCGCAACAGCGGAGCACCTTGCTTAGTGGTTGGCGCAGGACTGAGTGAGCTCAGTCGTGCAGCTAGCCCCTGGCCCGCGCACAGCAGCCACGTGCGCCTACTTTCAGCGACTGAAGACGGCACGATTATGACATTTCATGCAGTGATTTGGGTATAGTATACAATTACAAACTACACGTAACTGGCTAAATATTACCTACAGTCAATGAAAGTATGCATGACTGAGACTTTAAATGCGTGAACCAAGGACTACTACACAATAGTGTGTAGTAGTCCTTGGCGTGAACGTACTCACTGAGTGAACGGTTCTGTGAAATAATATTTGCAACATAAAGAAATCCACACCTGTAAAGCAGGCAGGGTTAACTCATTGGCGGCAAGCCGCATCCGGATGCGGCTGGCCGCGAATGAGTTAATACATCGCAACATGATTATCTCCTTCCAAAATGTTCATGATTTGTCTTGTGACAACTTGATAATGCTGCACAAAAGGACTAACCGGCCCAACTTTTACAAGGCTGGATGTTGTAAAGTGAAAGACATTCAGTCTGCTTTGGCTTTTCTCGTTTGCTACGCTGAGCTCGCACAATGGGCAGAAGCCGCACACATCATTCTGTTACGTGTGCCTCAGTACTCGCATTGAATGTAGTCCATAAGCTAGGAAGGTCTACCGTGCACCCTCCCCCCCCCCCCTCCAGTACTCAATAAGATGGGTTTCAAAGTGTTCCTTAGTATGTCCTGAGATGTTTAAGCCATGTTCCCCGAAAATCCTTAGGAACACACCAGAGATATAGCCGATGGCGCAAGGGTACCCCCATTCACGCCCTTCGCAGGTGCTAAAATGAGGTTGAGAAACATTTTCCTCTAAATAAATCAGAATTCATTCCAGAAGCCCAAATCAGATAATATTATGTCAAGGCACACCTTCTGCATCCTCTGCAAAAAACAGAATGAAAAAATATTGAATCTCTGGCTCACAGTGAAGGTATTTGTGCACCCAGTAAACGACCATTACAAAAGACAAAAATAATGTGTCAGATGCCTTCAGACATTTTCTATAGCACTGACAGTCCATTTGTAGGTTTACATCATTAAAACAGGATGTCACAATTATTATAAACTTGACTAGGTGATGCTGTGATCACTGTGAGTGCCACAGTGGTTGATTTTGTATCCCTACCCCCAAGTTGTAAAAATACACAAAATTAATTAGAAAAAATTGCTTAAGTTATTCCATTTTATTTTGACCTCTCTTTACCTATTGAGTTTCAATAATGTGAGCATAAAGTGCAAGAAAATAAGGAAAGTCGGCATCCTTTACGGTATGTTCGTGGTGAATGATAGCTTTTTACCATTTAAAATTGCTGAATTATGAAACGTACATTGTTTCTGATGCCCTCAGAAATTTTGTATACAACTGATAGGTCTTTTTTTAGGTTTTATTGTTTAGGATAGAGTACCACAGTTACTCCCAATCTGATTTTATGATGCTGTGATGCATTTAGGGGCCACAGTGGCTGAATCTGCTGCCCTACCCCCATTTTACCTGTACGCAAAGGAACGAAAAATGATCATAACAATTGCTCCTCTGATTAAATATTTTTGTTGCCAGTTTTCTTAACAAAATATGTATATTGAGCATAAACATTTGTGATAATTTCATTAATTTCAATGTGACCCATCGATTTAATTGTAATTCTTTTTATTTAAGGCATGCTTAAGGCTGCTGCTGAAGCTTCTATCGTCTGCACATTCAGCACTCTTGTCAAACTCGGGGAAGGTGTACCTCAGGGAGATGTTGTGCCTGATGCTGTTTTTGGTCTACATTAATGACATCAGTACAACAGTACCAAGGTTCGTCTTGAACATCCTCCATGCAGATGACTTTGCAGTGTGGAGCGCAGCAGAACATAAAGAAATAGCATCCTCCAGAATCCGGGATGCTGCCAATAGAGTCAGCAGCTGGACTGAAAGAGGCCACTCAAACTGAGCTAGACCATCTCTTTCAATCAGACGGAAGAGGTCACCTCAAAACTGGAGACCTTCCAGTACCAAAGACAGACAGGCCAACTTTACTGGCAACAAATAAATTACTGGATTCACGTGGAGGCATAAAGAAATAGCATCCTCCAGAACATAAAGAAATAGCATCCTCCAGAATCCAGGATGCTGACTATAGAGTCAGCAGCTGAACTGAAAGAGGCCACTCAAACTGAGCTAGACCATCTCTTTCAATCAGACGGAAGAGGTCACCTCAAAACTGGAGATCTTCCAGTACCAAAGACAGACAGGCCAACTTTACTGGCAACAAATAAATTACTGGATTCACGTGGAGGCCTCACATTGAAACCATGAAAGCTAGAGCTGCAAAAAAGAAAGAGAGTCTCTGATGAAGAACTGGTGGGGACCACATTGGCGCAAATTACAGCATCCTGGCACAAGCAAACACCTGCTCGGTCAGACCAGTTGTGCGGTACCAAGATACATCGACAACATGAAACACTGCCTGCAAAATCCAAAAAGCCAGGCTTGACAAGATGCAGAACATGGGTCATTCTCATGATGCAGTGACATTCTTAGAGCCATCTGGAGCACCCCAATTTAGGAAATGGAGGACATTGGAGCCACTGGAATGCAGAACAGCACACACGATGAAGAGACTTACTAAACACCGACAGCATGGGAGACTACAGGAGCAGACCAAGAACCGTCAGAAATGCCCAATCTGAACCGCCAACTGAAGGTCCTGCAAAGGGCTAACACTGACGTCCTGGAACCAAGCCCAAAGATGTGTGAACAGCTCCCTTCAGATACCTGGACATCTCGAAAGAGCCTTCAAGACAACATAATGTTCCAGGACTCTTTACCAAAGGTCGCGACACTGCACAAAGCCATCTTGCTGGAGGTTGTGCACAAGCGCTACCCTCACAGCAGCTGTGATACCACACAAGATGCCGTGTTGAATGAAGGAAGTGGCGTGTACATCTGTTGTGCAGACCGCACTACTACCTCCCTCTACTTACCAGCTAGCGGCAGCAGCTCCAACTATCGTACAGATCTGCAGGTGCTCAACACAGCAGCAGAGCACTAGCTAGGGAAAGGCAGCAGCTTGATCCACTGATCTCACCAGGAAGCTTCAAGATAGACTGGATGCCCTGTCCACAAAATAGTGCTGCAGTGGATTCCAGTGCATTCTGGACTAGCTGGGAATGGAGACACTACAACAACAAAGTGATTGGCAAAAGCAGAATGGCGGCTGCAGCCCGTGGGCAGATGACATCAACAAGCTGAACAGGGAGAGCCAGGCCACCATCTTTCATCTACGCACTGATTACTATGGACTGGGTCCATCCAGAAAAGCAGGAACGTTTCACAAACCCAAACTGAAGTCTGAAGCTTTACACACTTTAATCAGATCACTCTGTATCAGCAATTATTTGAAGCTTCCGTGCCTAATGCGTGAAGAGATACCAAAATAAAAGAACGCTTAGTGAATGGCGGACTTCGGTAGAAGCGTAAACAACCAATCAGAATGTTCGCCATGCAGCCACTTTATGATCAGAGCTAAATATAGATCACTTGCAACAAGCGTCAGCATGATCGTTTGCAATGGGAATAGTCACAAATTGAGGGAGAAAAAAAAAAGAAGTAGACAAACGTTTGCCAGTACGTTGTCATTTTTTACAAACTTTCACAGACTTTAAGGAAAAGGACTGAAATTGACAGACTTTCCAGGGCCCTCAAAAAGCCTTGCCATTTTTTTTACAACTTTCACAAATGTTCACAGACCGTAAGGACCCTGCTGAACTCACCTCGTGAGACTGGGTCATGTGGAAACAACCCTATGCGAATTTGGCGTAGAAAATTGGTCTCCTTAGCACATTCTCCAAACATGTCCATACAGAGAAGCGGTCTGCTGGCAGTTCTGACCAGAAGACACGCCCCTATACACCAAACTCTGAAAACATGCTGCCTAGCTCTTGACAGCTCACTTATTGGCAGCCAGAACAATATAAGATTTAAAGACGGCCATAAAAAAGATTGAACGTTGCAGAAGGTGGAAGTGGAGATCTCGTGGTCGACATGTGGAAACTAAGTATTTTTGATAACATTGTTTTGGCTATTAGGAACCATGAAACTTTATTACGCATATTCATATTTACACATTTCTAGATAAAAATAAATGAAAGGAAAAGGGGATACCTTACTAGACCCGCCTTACGCTAGGTAAAATATCACCTAAAAGACCAGCCAGTTAAAAATAGTTACAATTAAATTGATGGGTTACATTGAAATTAATGAAATGATCACAAATTTTTATGCTCAGTATGCATACTTAAAAAAACAACAACTGGCAACAAAAAATATTTAAACAGAGGACTATTACGTAAGCAATTTTTATGATTATTTTGCGTTACTTTGCGTACTGGTAAAATGGGGTAGGGCAGCAGATTCAGCCACTGTGGCCCCTAAATGCATCATAGCATCACAAAATCAGGTTGGGAGTAACTGTGGTACTCTATCCTAACCAATAAAACCTAACAAAGACCTTTCGGTAGTATACAAAATTTCTGATGGCACCGGAAACAACGTACGTTTCCCAATTTGGCAATTTTAAATGGGAAAAAGCTATCATTCACCACGAATGTACCGTAAAGGATGCCGACTTTCTTTATTTTCTTGCACTTTATGCTCACATTATTGAAACTTAATAGGTAAAGAAAGGTCAAAATGAAATGGAATAATTTTAGAATTTTTTTCTAATTAATTTTGTGTATTTTTACAACTTGGGGGTAGGGATACAAAATCAACCACTGTGGCACTCACAGTGATCACAGCATCACCTAGTCAAGTTTATAATAATTGTAACATCCTGGTTTAATAATGTAAGCCTGAAAATGGACTGCCAGCACTATAGAAAATGTCTGAAGGCATCTGACACATTATTTTTGTCTTTTTTTTGCGATTTCGCGGAAATGGTCGTTTGCTGGGTCCACAAATACCTTCACTGTGAGCCAGAGATTCAATATTTTTTCATTCTGTTTTTTGCAGAGGCTGCAGAACGTGTGCCTTAACATAATATTGCCTGATTTGGGCTTCTGGAATGAATTCTGATTTATTTAGAGGAAAATGTTTCTCAACCTCATTTTAGCACCTGCGAAGAGCGTGAATGGGGGTACCCTTGCGCCATCGGCTATATCTCTGGTGTGTTCCTAAGGATTTTCGGGGAACATGGCTTAAACATCTCAGGACATACTAAGGAACACTTTGAAATCCATCTTATTGAGTACTGGGGGGGGGGGGGGGGGTGCACGGTAGATCTTCCTAGCTTGTGGACTAATGTGACAAGACTAAGGGTAGACAGACACAACAGTCATAACTGAGGCAAGCGGACAACGCTGAGAACCCTCAGTACTGGCGAATTTTAGCGACCAAAGCTCGTCTGTCGTAGAAGAAAGCAACTTTTAACCAGTTAGTACAACTGAGGCCCTCAGGCCGAGTCGGTCGCAGTGAGCCCGCGCACGGATGTGCGCGGGCCCACTTCGGTCGGACATCGGCCCGATGATCGCCACCTTGTGATTCAGCTGAAAGCCAGTCGCATGAGTTAGTCCTGCGCCAGCCACTAAGCAAGGTGCTTCGCTATAGCCGGGCGCCTTGCTCAGTGGCTGGCGCAGGACTACGCTCACTCATGCAACTGAACCTAGAGTACAAGACATGAAATCCGTGACCCTTTAAATTCCGTTAACTCATTCTACCCCAACACCGAAATCCTTAAATTTTGCCGTTGTCCTCTGAAGACTGCATGGCAGTGCAGGACACAGATCGACCATGATAGTTCAAGGGTGATGTCAGAATAGCTTGGCGCCCAAAGGCGCCAAGCTATTCTGGCATCACCCTTGAACTATCATGGTCGAACCTTATCTTCCTCTGGTGTGTCTGGGGTAGAATGAGTTAAGTAGGCACAATCACGCACATACCTAAAGAGAGTATTCCTCTGATTATACATTTCGTGATACCATCCCATCCCATCATATTGTGCATACATGCATATTTATTACCCTTGCCATGGAAAAATCTTCCTCCAAGTGCACCACCGTTTCAGCAGGCCATTCGTTCCTTTCTATTACTTCAGCCCGGACCGCTTCTGATTATTATATAAAACACATGAAGCATGCTAATAACTGACTCACACTGTTATATAAGTTGAAGCACTGAACACTAATTGCACTGTACATCCACAACATACTGACTTACATAAACTAACACAACTACTGAAATGTGACATTTGCCAATGAGCATTCATTTTCCCCTTGAGTTGTAACTTGATTTCAAGAAGGCCTAGTACATGTACATGTTCACAAAGAACATGTAACCACAACACGCCAGTTTACAACTAAAACAAAATCGCGCACAACAATTTAACAAAAATATTAAAAAAATCAAATTTTAGTTCTAGGAGACAAACAAACAAACAAACAAACAAACAAACAAACAAACAAACAAACAAACAGCTGTAGATGTTGGGCGTGGATGTTATGTTGCAAAACAAACGAACGAGTAAACGAACGAACCAGCGAGTCCAACAACTGCATTTGCTTGGTGTAGATGTATTGTGAATTAATAGGGGCCTGACAGGTGGTGCTTTGACTAAATGTAAACCCGCTGCGCCACCGCGTGCGCGCGGCCACCGCGTCTAACTAGCTCAAGTCAGAATACAAGTTGTATTTTGACTTGAGCCAGTTACGCGGTGGCCGCGCGCACGCGGTGGCGCAGTGTATTCTGACTTGAGCCAGTTATGCGGTGGCCGCGCGCACGCGGATTTGCATTTAGTCAAAGCACCACTCGTCAGGCCCCTAATGATGTGTGAATTGTTTCTACAAACAACGGACTAACTGCACGTATTGTCATGGAGTAAGGAAACACATTTAAACTGTCACTGTTTGGAAATGCCAACATCACACAATTGCAAGAGGAAAAGACTGAACTTCATGAGCCCCCGCACAATTCTTTGGAGGCTTATATCAGAACTACAAACAGCAAGAAAAAAAAAAAAAAAAAAAAAGCAAAATTAATGCCGAATCTAGTTGTTGGTTGTAGTCTTGTTGACACGGCGATTTTGCAGGTGTGTACGGTTCCGGCAGACGAGGACCGGCACCGAGGCGTGGTGTACGACGTAGTCGCTGACGCTGCCCATGAAGGTACGGCGTAGCGTGCCCTTGCCGCGTCCCCCCATCACGATGAACTGCGCGTCCTCCTCCTCCTGCACGCGAACTAGTGCATGACCCACGTGCTTGGTGGCCACCGCGCGCACTTTGCCGTGAGCCTGCACAAGGCGGATGTTGTATGCAATGCGAGTGTTCTTTGATCATATATATATATATATATTTGTTTTCCTCCCTACGTCACACGACCAGTCACTTTAGCACAAACCGTACCATGTCACTGTCATATAAAAACCCCTGTAGCGAAGAATGGCGGACGTTTTGTAGCCCTCTCGATGACGCATCTTGGATGCCAGTTTTGTTCTATAAAAGATCGCCAAACGTTCTAAAGTACAAAGTTACTTGGTGTTGTTCGAAACAACAAGCACACTCAGTACTGGAGACGGCAACGTCATGACATATATTAAATTACGTCATAATTCTATTATGTATAAATGTATATTCCTTTGACGTCAGTCATGTCTGGCGTGATCCAGGTCGCAAGATGTCTTATTGATTTCTTTTACGAAATAGTGGAGGAATGAAAACAAATACGTTATTGGTCGGAGGGGTTCGCTGCACGGACCCTTGTAGGCCTTCGGGAGGTCAAAGGAATCATTGTACCCCTCAGGCCTTCGGCCTTCGGGGTACAATGATTCCTTTGACCTCCCTCAGGTCTACAAAGGTCCGTGCACATGAATATGAGATTTTAACTTACAATTTTTGCTTAATCCCTTCACTGCCGAGAAAAACTGACACCATCCAACTACAAGAGGTATAGATCCTCATGAGCCCCCGCAGTTGCGGGGGTTCATGAAGATCTACGCCTCTTGCTCAAACCACTTTGTATCCTGTTTCCTTTGAAGACCAGGTATCTTAGGCGTTGAAGTCAGTACTGTTTCGAAAACAATGTCTGCGTCCACTGGCAGTCAAGGGGTTAAAGGGTTAGAGAAAAATATAAGTAAATTATGTAAACGTAAAGTACGCGAGATCGACGCTTCATTTTCACAAGATTTTGTTTTCAGAGTCTTACAGTTTATATATATATATATAAATATATATATATATATATATATAATATATATATATATAATATATATATATATATATTATATATATATATATATATATATATATATATATATATATATATATATATATATATATATATATATATATAGTTCATATCCACTGCGTTTGGTGCTTTTTTTCAGCCTCTGTCATCTATCTCACTGCTTGACTTAATGGGTGGATGTGATGGGCTGCCCACTCTGAGTACATACCCCGATCTCCAGTAGCTTGTCCCTGTACTTCTCCAGCAGTATGTGAAGCTGGTCCTGCTCTTCCTTCAGGAGGTTCATCAGCTTCTCACGGTCAAACTGGAACGCGTCTGCAACCACGATGCATACAGGAATACAGTATATGTCAGTAATGTACAACATCTGGGGAGTAGTAAAATGAAAACAAATACAAAATAATAAAAGCAATAATAATACAATACTGAGCAATAGAAATGCGACGATTTTGAAATAATCGGAAACACCCGAAAGTGTCGAATTTCTTTTGCTTGTCATTGTGATGAACAACAACAACAACAACAACAACAACAACAACAACAACACAACAACAAATAAATAACTAAATAATGATTAATAATAATACCCTATTAATATTTTGGCAGATGTTGGACGAGGTGAACGTTTCGAAAGTTGTGCGTGCCGGATTCAACGCACGCATTATTAAATCGTACTTGACTGATAATATATATACCCGTACGTGTATATCTTTTTCAGCGTACGACCGTGACCCTCTTACAGTCATGCGCTTAAAAAAATGCGGGAAAATGAAGGCAATCGACGACACACACAATTGTACATTACTTGGTGTTTTTTTTTATAAGCTTGAAAATGCCTGGTCAGCATTTCTCATTCTGTGGCATAACAATTAAAATTGAGTCCTTTGTACTAAACAAGAGTGAAACCCGTTAGACTCCATCAGATTTCGTCCTTAGATATGCTATCTCAAAGTTGTCGCGTTTTTAAAGCGGACGACTGTATAATGTCATAGTTCGCAAATGAGCGCTTAAAACAAACAAACAAACAAACAAACAAACAAACAAACAAACATGCAGGTGCTTACTTTAACTCATTCGAAACGTGCCGCCTCCGGATACGCGGTTTAAAGCCACATATCCGGAGGCAGCACGTCTCGAATGAGTTTAAAAGAGACAAGTGATCATTGCTTTGTTTACGTTTCGCAGCTTCATTTCAATGCAATTTATGTGTGGGTTGTGTGTGAACGAATGTGTCACGTACGTTACTGAAAAGAAGATGAAGCAGAAGAAACTCCCTACGTCTGTCCTGAGACCGGTGTAACACGTCAGATGACTCCTACGCTCGATTGACCTGGGGTAACTTTGGCATCGCAGTTTTCCGTCATAGTCACAGGTGGGGGATGAGTGTTGTGTAATCGAGCAACTCTTAATACACGGGTAGTAGAAAATAACAAGCTGGTGCTATTACCTGCTGCCCGTGTTAAGAGGTGATCGATTACGCAACGATCACTGTAGCCAAAGCCACAACGGTTTTGTTTTTAGCAGTTGTTACGCCCCAAGCTGTGCACAAAAGGTCTTCCGGTCTCGAATTTGTCACGGGACCAGTGGAAATACGTGAAAAATATTTTAAAAACTTGTGGTTCAGATTTTACCGTTTTAAAGATCAGTTTGTTTTAAACTATACCGGAAAGTGCCTACGTAATGTTTGGTCGTTATGAAGTCATTTCGGGCTTTCAGAACGTGCGCCTTTTGCGGATTTTTCACTGCTTACCGCTAAATTGAGACAGCTTTTTGTAACTAAGATCCATTAAAACGTCATTTAATTTCCCAGATCTAGATCAAGGTCTGTACAAGTCAGTTTGTAAATGGCGCCGTCCCAAATGATCAACCAATCACCAAGGGGCATGCCTCCATTACGAGACTACTCGAGACCGGAAAGGTTCTTGTGCACAGGCTGGGGCGTGCCACAGCTTGGGGTGTAACAGCAGTTTCATTTTCTTGAAGTGATCCTTGGTCCATGATCTGGAGTTGGAATCATTCTGGCATGTTACACCGACTGACGACATATATTCAATGTTCGTTTTCTTTTCTACAGGCACAGCAGAGGAATGTAGTCTTTGTTGCCGTCGGTACGCTTACCCTTCACTGGCAATGGACGCAGATTGCGTTTTTGAACTTATTATAAATTCAGCGTCGAGGATCCCCAGCCACCAACAGTGAACATGGATACAAAGTGGTTTAAGCAACTGCGGGGGCTCATGAGGATCTACACCTCTTGCAGTTGGACCGACTTCGCCTTTTCTCGGTAGTAACGGAGCAATGTACAATCGCTGTTTCACACGTTTCAAGTCTGCCTACCTGCGTTTCCTCGTTTTTGAATGGAGGCAGGTGTCTACCGCTACCAAAGCATTCTGCTACGTGACAGCTCCAGCTGCGTAAACACACATATTTATGACTGGTCTGTGTTCTTACAACACAAAGCAACACGCACAATTATTGTACATTAGTGGCTGTTTCTTTTGGTCTTGCCTTTTGTTTGAAAACTGTTTATACTGTCACGGGTATAAGAGAGAGAGAGAGAGAGAGAGAGAGAGAGAGAGAGAGAGAGAGAGAGAGAGAGAGAGAGAGAGAGAGAGAGAGAGAGAGAGAGAGAGAGAGAGAGAGAGAGAGAGAGAAGCACCCTGTTGGTCAAACTATCTTCATACACCTCATTCAAACCTGATACACTACAACACTACAGATCGATCATGAAAGTTCAAGGGTGGTGCCAGAATAGCTTGGCGCCTATAGGCGCCAAGCTATTCCGGCACCACCCTCGAACTTTAATGTCGATCAGTGCTGTGGCAAAGCTGCTAGAGAAAGAGAGAGAGAGAGAGAGAGAGAGAGAGAGAGAGAGAGAGAGAGAGAGAGAGAGAGAGAGAGAGAGAGAGAGAGACTCACGGTGGCGCATTGGATCGTCGACTTCAGGGCAGTTTAGAAGGACAACGTAGTCATCATGATGCCATACATGGTCAAGGTACCCTGCAATACGACTATTGATAATAATAATAATAATAATAATAATAATAATAATTTAAAGACTTAAAAAAAAGTCATCATAGGCTTTCTTACGTACCTAGGGAACAGTCGGCATATTGGTGACCGGCCACTGCATGTAAACATTTCACTGATTTTGAAAGCATTTGCTGAAATAAGGACCTACTAGTACACACAATGTGTGTGTGTGTGTGTGTGTGTGTGTGTGTGTGTGTGTGTGCGTGTGCGTGCGTGTGCGTGCGTGCGTGTGCGTGTGTATATGCGTTTGTGCGTGTGTGTGTGTGTGGCAAAGGGGGGGGGGGTGGTTGGGTGGAGGGGGGGGGGAGGGGGAGGTGCATGAATATGTATGTGTGTCGTGAGTGTGTGTGTGAGGTGGGGGGAGGGGTGAGGGTGGGGGGTGGGGGGGGGATGGGGGCCTCAGCGTGTACATAGCGAAAGGACAGTCAGTCATAACAAAAATTCAACCTGTGTCAAATTCTACCACATCGACTGGCACTCACAGTGACGGAAGTATTTAACTCCACTCCGTTCTATAAATAAGTACTATCAGTATGAGAAACAGCTAAAAATAGTTTGAAACGCTAACGGCTGCACAGAATAAATAAGTGCGATTACGCATGTGCTGTTGCTGCCTGTCCAAACTGCTGTTAAAGTTCATTAGGTGCGTCGATAAGACATAACAAACACACTGAAATGGTGCAGAAACGTGCCCTTCAGATTTATGCGTAATGGTACTTTAGAACTCTGCGCCAGCCAGCAATTAACTGTCTGCAGCATGAATAATTATTTTTTCACAGACGACCTCGGTCTTGTTACAATGTTTTACATGTCATTGTCACCCATGCAGTCCGTACCAAACGCTATGAAACCTAAAGCAGGCGACGCGTCCAGCAGAACGCAAAGTTTGCCGTTTGCCGCTGAATCAAAGGACCACAAAGGTGAACTTGTTCATGGTTTTCTTCGCATTATAATGAAGTCATTCTTCCATTTCAGCCGAGCTGATCCTCACACCGATGTCTCCCTCGATTCGTAGCGCAGATCGAGGGAGACAACTAGTGTGGCAGCTCCTTTGATTGCATTTAACCCTTATCATTCGGAATACACAAGTGTGTGAAATAAGCGTGACTAAAATAGTTCAAGGGTAGTGCCAGAATAGCTTGGCGCCTCTAGGCGCCAAGCTATTCTGGCACCACCCTTGAACTAATGCCATTGATCTATATCCTTTTCTGTAAGTACTATAATGTAGCTTGGATATGGCAGTGTGCTAATTTGAAGCTTTTAGCCTCAGTATGATATGGGTTAAACTTAAATGCGCCAGTGCCGCTCGGCTCCAATTTTAGTGTTTGGTCAGTATCAAGGAACTGACATGTAATGCAGAACCTCACCCATACAGTAGTCTCGTACGGAGTCCTGCAGGCTAATTTACCTCTTACCTCTTCAGTTGAAACGTGTATTCGGTAGGCATTCCAAAAAGCAGCTAGCTACGACCATCCGCAAGGTGTGTGTGGATACTAACAGTTAACTCGGCCGTGGTTAGGCAGGCTTTTTACACGGGAAGTAAAACGATATAAATATTCTCCAATAAGATCGGCGTTTAGTTTTCGTGGTCGGTAAAATAATGTTGATATATATGTCTGTGGTCCTAAAACATACTACAAACAACAAAAACAGTGTACAGAAATGTGTTCAAACTGACTTTATGTAATGAGCAAGTTAATAGGTTTGATATTTTCTTCAGTTCTCACAGAAATCATCAATGGGAGGGTGGGGGGGGGGAGGAGGAGGAGGAGGGGGGGGGGGGGGTGTGTGTGTAAAAACTGCATTTGTGTCTCATGCAGTTAGTCATGCAATGGCGAACGTTTCCAACAATGAGATGCCTCTGTTTCTAGTAGAATGTGTTGAGAAACGGAAAAGGCCTGCCATGTACAGACTGATTGCACAAACAGCTATCTTTCGGACGAGCTGACTTTGCGAACTCCATGTCATCTTTCCTCTGTCAGAGAGGCAGGGAGGTCCGTTCCAGCATGTGCAATAGATTCTCATGAGCTCCTGCGGCTGCAGGGGTTCATGAGAATCTATGTTCTCTTGCACAGAGATGGCACAAGCGGTTCAGTGAGGGTCTGTCTTGGACAAAGCCGGCTGACTTAGCAAACGTCCTCTTCTTGTCTGCTCGTCTCTCAGGCAGCGACGTTGCCTGCACCAATCCGTTACAACAAGAGGCATAGATTCTCTTGAGCCCCTGCTGTTGCAGGGGCTCACGAGAATCTATGCTTCTTGCAGGTGGCAGGGCTTGGGATGGGAATATTTCGGACAAGCTGACCTGCTTAACTCCGTGTCCGTATGTCGCTCTGTCAAAGTATGTAGGTCATGAACCGAGACATGGTGACACTGAGATGAATCATGTACCTTACATTGTAAGAATTTGCTATCAGAAATGTGTGTGTGAGTGTGTACCAGAATACACAGTTTAATGTTTTAAAAATCGCGTTCCCGCTACCTCCCCCCCTTGCCTTTCTCTCTCCCCCCCCCCCCTCCTCCCAAGTCGCATTAGAATCCTCTGCTAAACGTCGAATCTGACCACTGAGCGCCAAACTTGAGTGTACAATCTTGAAATTCAAAGACTGAAAAAACAACAACTCAACTGTTACCACAAGAGATTATGAAGTTAACCCAAATACACGCATAGTTGTCCGGCAACATTTTATTGCGTCAGTGCGCACGCCAAAGGGGTTTCATCCGAAAATTCAGTCAGCTGCACAGATGCTGCCTTTTTAAGGCGTGTATTTTCCCCCACTCATTTATTGTCACTTCGTCACTGTCAGTGGGCGCAGATATAACGTCAAAGATCCTGGGTCGTCAAGGGAGCATAGATACAAAGTGGTTTCAGCAAGAGCATAGATCCTCATGAGCCCCCGCGACTGCGGGGGCTCATGAGGATCTATACCTCTTGCAGTTGGATGGGTGTTGTTCAATTTTTCTCTACAGTGAAGGTTAGTTAGTTAGTTCGGGGTTAACGCCCACAGCACCGAGGTGATCATGGACGGCCCTGACGGGCGGGTTATGGGGGACAGGGAAATCTATTGCCTATGGAGTACGACGACGACTTGGCATTACTGTCCCACACTCATCAACAAATGCAGGACAAGTCCACAAGGCTTGCTGACATCTCGTCCCAAGTGGGCCTCACCATTCACAAACAGAAAACAAAGACAATGAGGCTGAACGCAACCAGGGAAGAACCAGTCTTGCTTGCTGGCACCCCGTTGGAGGAGGTGGAGTCCTTCACCTATCTCGGTAGCATCATAGACAAAAAAGGCGGCACTGATGCAGATGTCAGAGCACGAATCGGTAAAGCCAGAGCAGCCTTTCTCCAGTTGAAAAAAGTGTGGAGTTCCAGAGAGCTGTCACAACACACCAAAATCCGGATTTTCAACTCCAACGTAAAAGCAGTTCTCCTATATGGAGCAGAGACTTGGAGATTGACAAAAACCACAGTCAACAGAGTACAGACCTTCATGAACAGTTGCCTTAGAAGAATTTTGAAAATCCACTGGCCAGAGAAGATCAGCAACGTCAGACTTTGGGAGAGAACAGAGCAGATAACAGCAGAGAATGAAATTGGGCGAAGAAGATGGGGATGGATCGGTCACAGTCTGGAGAAAGCCAGCTTCCAGTATCACTAGGCAGGCATTGTCATGGAACCACCCAGGGGAAAGAGGAAAAGAGGTAGGCCAAGAAACTCCTGGCGTCGAGACCTCCAAGCAGACATTAAGAGACTGGGAACCACCTGGAGTAGAATCGAAGGAGAAGCACAGGACAGGAGTTGCTGGAGGTCTCTCGTCGACGGCCTATACCCGGTAGGGGTGACAGGCGTAAGTAAGTAAGTAATGGAGTACGACGTGAACACTGATCAACTCAGGCGCACTCCAACTGTGCCACTTTGATTTACCAGGACCTTTCAACGGATTGCATCGCAGTCACGAAAATCCGTTTTCCCCCTGGATAGTGAGTCCAGCCTACAGGGTCCGTCGCGAAGTCAGTCGAGATCCTCATGAGCCCCGCGACTGCGGGTTCCTTCGCTCTCCTGCTCCGACGTTTAACCGCCTGAGCTATTTCGGACTCTCAACAGTGAAGATGCTAAGACTGATGACTACTACAATACAATTACACGTCTACTCACACTCCAGGGCGTAGTTCGAGTACTCGCTCCCGTCCACCCCCACCAGAACCCTCCTCCCCGGGGCCTCGCTGCCCTTGCCCGTCTGGGTGGAGTGAATGTTGTGGTGGTGGTGGTGGTGATGGTGGTCGTGCTTCTTCCCGGCATCCTCTTCCACCGACGGCGACGACGATGATTCACTAGCGGGTTCGGCCATTCTCCTCACGGAAAATCTGAAAACATGAATTAATAATATCAAACAGGACCACCCAGGATCGTTGCCACACTGCGTTTATCAGTGCAGCAATCGAGGGAGACAACCAATGTGTGTCATTGCCTGTGATTGCAGGTAAGGACTGATACAGGTCATCCCTAGTATCACGTGCACCAAAATATCGTAATTACAGACAAGTCTCAGTTACCCAGGTGTGCAAAAGGTCATCGTGGCCGCCTCGGAGCCGTGCGCTGGCTAACTAGGGCTTAGACGGCGTACCGGTACGTATCGTTCACAAGAGTTTTAAAGCGACCTACTCCAGGCAGTAAGGGTTAATAGATCGCAAAGCCCCCGTTATAAATGTTCTTAGTATGTCTTACAATAATACTGGACGAAAGGGCTATATTAAATTTTGAAGTTTGAATAACGTACTAAAACGTAAAGATTTCCCTGCTCTTCTTCTCCTTTGTACGCAGGTACTTGTGCTTACTCTCGTGAATTGTGAAAAGAAGAGTAAAATAAAGTTTTAGTTGAGCCGGCAAGACAACACTGATAACCCGTTGTATCAGCGCCTGTTAGCAGTCAACGCGCGCGCCACTGATGGGTCAGATGGCTTTAAACTGAGCACCACAATACGATAACTCGACCGCGAATAACGCGGTGCGATTTTATGGTTGGTTGGTTAGTTCGGGTTTAACGTCCACAGCACCGAGGTGATCATGGACGGCCCTGACGGGCGGGTTATGGGGGACAGGGAAATCTATTGCCTATGGAGTACGACCTGAACACTGATCAACTCAGGCGCACTCCAACTGTGCCACTTTGATTTACCAGGACCTTTTAACGGACATGCTATTGAACAAATCCGTTTTTTCCCCTGGATTGTGAGTCCAGCTACCGGGGCCGGGACGGGATTCGAACCCACGACCCGGCGATTCCCTTCGCTCTCCTGCTCCGACTGACGTTTAACCGCCTGAGCTATTTCGGACTCTGCGATTTTATGGCTTTCTATGTATCGCTATACAGGCATTCCGACGCTGATCTGTACAGGTTTTCTTTTTAAACCCGTTTGTTTCATTGTGTGAGAGCTCGTATGATCAAGGAGTCCTGGTTGTTCTGGATAGCCATTACTCAGGACAAAATCAATCCGGAAAATGTGTCGCTTTTTTTCGTCGTGGAAAAGCAGTTTAGAAAACGAAGTAAAGAAAATCTTAGCAAACGGAATTAAATCTGAAACTATAAATGCAACAACACGAACATGAAAGCATGACTTAATTAACCCTGTGGCTGTAGGCAGCGGTTTTTGTCGCGATGATTCCGACAGGAATCATCGCGACAAAAACCGCTGCCGACAGCCAAAGGCTGAACACGCAAATTTAACAGCTGAAATCTCATTATTAGTTAGTTATTGAGGTTTAACGCCGAACAGGCGACTACGGCCATACCACGGCGGCTCAGTTATTATTAATACTGCATGATTCAATATGAGCCTCTCGTCTACTGCACTTCATCTATCAGCGCCAAACTAATCTGGCACTTGTTTGATCTATTCTGTTCGATCCGTCGGTGCTGGAGCTGAAAATGGAATGCTTAAAATCACAGACGCATAGATGCAGCATCTTAATCTGCCGTCCTGCTCACACTGGTTGTCTCCATCAATTCGCTAACACGGTAGCGGCGAATCGAGGAGAGGAGGACGACCAGTGTGCCTTGCTCGACGCTAGTCGGCACTCGTCGCCTGGAGTGACCACAAAAAAACAAAAACAAAAAAATCCACAGTGAAGCGAGTCATTAGTACACGCAGAAAAAAAACCACAAGCCTTACCTTCCCCTAATTTTTACCGCCCAACCGTGGCCACGATCTTTCTCACCCATGTTTTTCACAAGCTCATATAACTTCTAAAATATAATGCGTATTTGTCTTTCTTTTGCCAGTACTCTTCAGACAAACCATGCGTCCGCACTCCGATGAAGATGTAAACAGCACGCAGACGAAAATTTTCACCCGTCTCCAAAATGGGAAATGGAGCAAAACCAGGAGTTGAAGTTTCTTTAAGTTCGGACGACTTCCTCGTTGGACGATGTAAATGAGGCCGACCATCCGCCACCAAGAGGCATAAATTTTGATGAGCCCCTGCATCTGCAGGGGATCATGAAAATCTATGTCTCTTAGAGATGGAAGGTGCAGTTTGGGGGATCGTGTGTGTCAGTGGAACACAGAACCATACAAGTATGTCTTTTCTGGCCTCATGCATCAGCCGTCAGGTGTCAGCTTAAAAGCGAGGGCATAAATTTCCGGACAAAGTCAGTTTTCACCGACATTTTTTGGACGTGAAGACACCTAAATCTAATTAACCCCTTCTTTGTCGGAACACAGTGACCCAGCAAAGCTCAAGCGCCAGCATGAGGCAGGCAACCTGGTGAGCCCTCTTGACGTCCTCGTTCCTATGCGCGGTGTATGTCAGGCAGTCAAAAGACGAGTCGCAAAGCATGTCACGGCAGTCTAGCAGTGGCTGACGTTGAAGGTGTTAGCGCCTAGACATGTACATTGTGTGCTTCCTTTGTTTAAAATCCTTATCATTCGGAATACACCAGTGTGTGAAATAAGTTTGACTAAAATAGTTCAAGGGTAGTGCCAGAATACCTTGGCGCCTCTAGGCGCCAAGCTATTCTGGCACCACCCTTGAACTACAGCCATTGGTCTATATCCTTATCTGTAAGTACTATAATGTAGCTTGCATATGGCAATGTCAACTACAAATCTGAAGCTTTTAGTCTCAGTATGATATGGGTTAAAGAACACAAATGTCCACCATCCCAACGTGCTATTTTTCAAGGGTCTGAACTGAAGAAGCCAGTTCCAGGCAAGGCACAACTGGATGTCAACTGACAATTCATTCGAGACGCGCTGCATCCGGATACGCGGCATAATGCCGCGTATCCGGATGCAGCACGTCTCGAATGTGTCAGTCATTTGGTGCAGCATTAGTGTAAGACTTATTAACAACATTTATGCCACTCGCATGTCATTTCAAGGGTGGAGAAACAATTTTCCTAACGAATGTTTTGTGAGACCATGACCTAGAAACGGGCGCGCAGTTAGACATGACACCTCTAATGTTATCGTCTGCGTCGTTTTTTGTTGTTGTAGCTCTTTGCAGTTTGTTAGAAACTATAACGTGGTTGTTCGTGTTATTTTTTTTACGGGAATATGCCTATATTTCTGTCTTATTCGAACACTAGACACTGTAGAAGAGAGACCTGTATTTTCTGCCACGGAAGCACACTCGGAAGTTACGGAAGGTATGCAAATGACCGCGTCAACTTTCAAAGCTGTTTTCATGGCCACATCAAAATAGCACGTAGAAGGAGGCTTACTTACGCCTGTCACCCCTACCTGGGTATAGGCCGTCGACGAGAGACCTCCAGCAACTCCTTCTCCTTCGATTCTACTCCAGGTGGTTCAGTCTCTTGATGTCTGCTTGGAGGTCTCGACGCCAGGAGTTTCTCGGCCTACCTCTTTTCCTCTTTCCCTGGGGGTTCCATGACAATGCCTGCCTAGTGATAGTGGAAGCTGGCTTTCTCAGACTGTGACCGATCCATCTCCATCTTCTTCGCCCAATTTCATTATCTGCTGTTATCTGCTCTGTTCTCTCCCAGAGTCTGACGTTGCTGATCTTCTCTGGCCAGTGGATTTTCAAAATTCTTCTAAGGCAATTGTTCATGAAGGTCTGTACTCTGTTGACTGTGGTTTTTGTCAATCTCCAAGTCTCTGCTCCATATAAGAGAACTGCTTTTACATTGGAGTTGAAAATCCGGACTTTGGTGTGTTGTGACAGCTCTCTGGAGCTCCACACATTTTTCAACTGGAGAAAGGCTGCTCTGGCTTTACCGATTCGTGCCGGCTCTGACATCTGCATCAGTGCCGCCTTTTTTTGTCTATGATGCTCCCGAGGTAGAAGGAGGCACGTGGTATAAACTACTTAACCCTTATCATTCGAAATACACCAATGTGTGAAAATAAGTTTGACTAAAATAGTTCAAGGGTAGTGCCAGAATAGCTTGGCGCCTGTAGGCGCCAAGCTATTCTGGCACCACCCTTGAACTAAAGCCATTGGTCTATATCCTTATCTGTAAGTACTATAACATAGCTTGCATATTTATGGCAGTGTGCAAATTTGAAGCTTTTAGCCTCAGTGTGATATGGGTTAAGCAATAGGTCTCTCGTGGGTTATGGGGTATTTTTCACCTTCCGAATTAAGGGGCGACATGCTCGCTAAAGCTCTGGCTTCAAGAATAATATTACACTCATATTCGATGAAAAATAACCCACTCCGACTCCTATCATAAGTTCTCTAAGCACTTTTTATCAAGGGAATATTTTGAATTAGTAACCCTTTATTACAAGTCTGGAGCAAGTCGCTTGAGAAGTAGTCCTATAGCCCGATGATTAACCCATCATAAACCCACCACGTTTCTATAACTGGTTACAATAGACACTGCTGGTATTTCGTTTAAATCTCTTGTACTTGATATATTAGAGCTGCATGAATACAGACGTTCAAAGCCGCTGAAAATATACACGCCCAAGTTTGAAACACACCCCGCGGTCAAATTCTCTCGGGACTTTCACTGTTAAAAGCGTTAATTTTAGCCTACCCGTGAAACTAAAATTCCTCATGATGCCATCTTTAAAGCGATCTGCGACTAACAGGGCGGGTTTTGGTGGTTAACCCTTATCATTCTGATACACCCATTGGTTGAAATAAATTTGACCGATAGTTCAGGCTGAGTCGCCAAGCTATTCTGGCACCACCCTTGCCGGAACGAAAACAGTTGATCTACCTCCTAATCTGCAATGTAGCCTTCATAGGCCACTAAGCAAACTTTACAAAATCAGCCTCAGTGGACTGATGTAATGCCGGGTCACGAAAACGAAAACAGTTGATCTACTTCAGCCCTAATCTGTAATGTAGCCTTCATAGGAGAACAAGCAAACTTTACAAAATCAGCCTCAGGATAGTAATGCCGGGTCACGAAACGAAAACAGTTGATCTACTTCAGTCCGAATCTGTAATGTAGCCTTCATAGGAGAATAAGCAAACTTTACAAAATCAGCCTCAGGATAGTAATGCCGGGTCACGAAACGAAAACAGTTGATCTACTTCAGCCCTAATCTGTAATGTAGCCTTCATAGGAGAACAAGCAAACTTTACAAAATCAGCCTCAGGATAGTAATGCCGGGTCACGAAACGAAAACAGTTGATCTACTTCAGTCCGAATCCGTAATGTAGCCTTCATAGGAGAACAAGCAAACTTTACAAAATCAGCCTCAGGATGTAATGGGTCAAATTCGCGGATTGAACGAGTTCTCAATGTCAGTTGTTGCAGTTTCTCAGTGGCCGGGACGGCGTGGGCTCTTTGACCGGCGGTAACTATTCAAATATACACTGCTGTAACAGATAGTTACGAAACCGTGCTACGCACAGGTCTAGTTATGGTTCATTTAGACACAGGCAAATCCAGTTCAGCGTAGGTCATCTTAATATCAAGTAACCTGACAACGACTGACTCCACTCCGTTCTATAAATACAACTGTATCAGTACCAGAAACAGCTAAAAATAAATTGACACGCTAACGGCTGCGCAGAATAAATAAGTGCGATTACGCGTGTGTGTTTGCTGCATGTCCAAACTGCCGATCACGTTTATTAGCTGTGTCGACAAAGCATGATGAACGCAAATGGTGATGAAATGTGTCTTGAGATTTACGCGTAGTGGTACATTAAATTAACAATTGTCTTGAGAGTTACGCGTAATGGTACATTAAATTAACAATTGTCTTGAGATTTACGCGTAGTGGTACATTAAATTAACAATTGTCTTGAGATTTATGCGTAATGGTACGTTAAATTAACAATTGTCTTGAGATTTATGCGTAATAGTACGTTAAATTAACAATTGTCTTGACTGAGATTTACGCGTAATGGTACATTAAATTAACAATTGTCTTGAGATTTATGCGTAATGGTACGTTAAATTAACAATTGTCTTGACTGAGATTTACGCGTAATGGTTAAATTAACAATTGTCTTGAGAGTTAAGCGTAATGGTACATTAAATTAACAATTGTCTTGAGATTTACGCGTAATGGTACATTAAATTAACAATTGTCCTGAGATTTACGCGTAATGGTACATTAAATTAACAATTGTCTTGAGAGTTACGCGTAATGGTACATTAAATTAACAATTGTCTTGAGAGTTACGCGTAATGGTACATTAAATTAACAATTGTCTTGACTGAGATTTATGCGTAATGGTACTTTAACTGAATTAACAATGATTTCCAAAACACCGTCTGCGTTCACTGGGGCAGTGAAGGGGTATAGAAAAAAGCTTGCTGAAATTCCAATGAACAATTATTCGTTTAGTGAACCCCGACACCGAGCCTCCGCAGGGTGAGATGCATCGACCGTGAACGAAGCCGAGGGTGGTGTCAGATTAGTTTGACGCCTGGGCCAAAGTTATCACAGAGCTCAAACATACAATAACTTGTAGCTTAACAGTGTTAGCCCCAACGTCCCCTTTCTCAAATGTTGAAGGTGTTGCCTAACGACTATGCACCAGTTGTAGGAGATGGATTGATCATGATAATTCAAGGGTAGTGCCTTCAGGCGCCAAGCTCATCTGGCACTACCCTTGAATTATCATGATCAATCCGTCTCCTGCTGCAGACTCCCGGGGCTAACAGGGTTAACGTTGTATTGAAGTTAAAAGTTTCCGGTCTCCCCCACTCCACCACTTTCACTCTCCAGCGCGTCCAGAACAATGCTGCCCGCCTCGTCCTCAGAAAGAAAAAATCCGACCACATCACTCCCCTGCTCAAACTCCTTCACTGGCTTCCCATCCCCCAACTCATCCAATACAAGATTCTGTCTCTCTGCTACAAATCCCTGAACAACTGCGCTCCCGCCTATCTCTCAAACTTACTTCGCCCCTACACTCCTCCCCTCTCAGCCTCCACATCCCCCGCACCAAACTCAGCACTTTCGGCCCCCGCTCCTTCTCAGTATACGGTCCATCCACCTGGAACACTCTCCCACTCTCTCTCCGCCAGAAACACTCTCTCTCCTCCTTCCAGTCCGCCCTCAAAACTCACCTCTTTCAACAGTTCTAGCACTATACCACCACACTCCCCACCCTAAGCAGACTGTCGTAATGTATTTCACTATTTGTGGTACGCGAGTCGTTGTCTAAAGCGTGCGCATGCGTGCGCGAGTTGTGAGTGCGCGCTTAGAGTTATAATTATTATAAGATAAGCGCATTATAAATACCGTAATTATTATTATTATTAAAATAAAATGCAGTGTTTGTGCTCGGCCTTCTGCACTTCTTCAAGCGATCTCAGAGTTGAAAGAGAACACACCGACTTACCTACAGCAAACGGGGCAGCGGCTCGAACCAAGAGAAATGTGCCAAGCGAAAAGAGTGTTCAGTCCTTGTGTCGTGCACAGACGCAGGTAATCTAACATCTAAATCGGAAATGGAAGCATTTGTTCAAAGCAAATTCGCTTATCAGTCACACCTGCGTAAATAGCCGCATGCGATCAGCTTATTCCAGAAATAAGAAACTCGAGGGGAGAACCGATGGCAACAGGTTCTGGCAGTTTGGTTGGATACTCCTGTGGCAGAACGTATTAATTTTACGATGACGACATTTGCAGAGAGAGAGAGAGAGAGAGGCTGGGAGGGAGAAAAAGGGAGAGTTCTTCTTAGTCGTTTGCAACAGGCATAGATTCGTATGATCCCCTGCTAAAGCAGGGGCTCATAAGAATCTATACCTATTGCTCAGGTGATTCGTTACGTCTATATACTCCTTGGACGATGGTAGTCAGTGTGCTTTCAGTGAGTTGTGATACTCTCATGGAGGTGCATGCAGTCGCTTAGCATACAGAGTTCTACAATACTGTTGGCAGGGGGCTATGTTTTGGTAATACAGTTTGCTGAAAGTCGCAAAGTAAAAAAATAAAATAAAATGATAGTAAATCGAGTCATGTTTACAGCAGACAAAATTGAAAATGAAATTGAAGTCAGTTAAACCAGCAAAGTTATAACTGCTCTCAGAGTTCCGTTCACTGAAAAGCTTTGCTGTTTAGATTCCAGAGCTTCGCAAACTAAACACGGACGGTGTTGCGACATTTTCAAAGGCCAATAAAATCCAGTTTGTTTCTGTTCTGCTCACACAAAGTGTAGGCCTGTCAGTTGCATGTGTGAGCTTAGTCCTGCGCACACCACTAAGCAAGGTTGCCGCTTAGTGGACTAGGGACTAAGCTCACTCACGCAGCTGGCCTTGGAGTAGTCCTATGCTTAGATCCATGAATAACAACTTGTGTGTGTAGCAGATGGGACCGATCTCGCTAGGCATTGCACAGGCATGGAGAGGGGTCGGGACGGGGTTGGGAGGTTGGGGGGGGGGGGGGGGGGTGGGGGGTGGGTGGGTGGGTGGTTGGGTGGGGGTGGGTGGGTAGGAAGCTGGTACGTGCACGGCGATTTATTTTAAACAGAAATGAAAAAAGAACTATCCTGAGTAATATTCAAAAGTTATTATCTAACTGAAACTCTGAAAAAGGGAATTAAAAAAAAAAAAAAAAACACAACCCCCCCTCCCCCAAGATAATTACTACATGTTGTTATGAGAGTTTTGAAATGTAATAAAAAATTTGAAAAAGTCACTTATGGTTCATCTCAATTTCTTTTCATCAAGTTGATTCCGAAACATAAGTCATACCGCTAATATATTTATGTACGCGTAGATGTACAAGTATTGAACAATTACGGACTCTGCAATGCTGTTCTGTGAAGTCATGGCTATAAACTCTATCAGACTACAAGTACCTGACGAATTGACTCTAAAGACTGGTTGAATGAAGCTGACGCATTTCAAGTGGAAATTTCACTCATTAGAAACTTCATTTAAAAGGGTAGATTTCCTTGACTTTTTGTGACTAGCTTTATTACATTACAGAACATAGCAGCCGTTTCCAGGGAACACGCCTTTGTACTTATCATGTTTAATAAACTGTAAAATTGGGTGTCACTGTATGGATAATTACGGTATCAATGCTTCAGTCTCAAAGGATTTTGCAAAACCTCTTTTAGTCTCTATTTCAGGTGACATTGTATTTTGTATGCCCAATATCAACAATAAAACAGTGCGAGCACGAGGTAAAAGCTGTCTTTACCGTGAACCAACTTCCAGCCACTACAAGTACAGGTATCATCTAGACAATGCTGCCATAGGGGCCTGACGATGGTGCTTTGACTAAATGCAAATCCGCTGCGCCACTGTGGTGGCGCAGCGGATTTGCATGTAGTCAAAGCACCATTGTCAGGCCCCTATGAATGCTGCCGGCAAACGATGGTAAGTACATTTAGAGAAAAGCGACATTTTCATTGTATAACAATGAAAATCTCGCTTTAAAAAATGGACATACCTGTTTTGACCATATAACGGCAGAATGCCTGATGTTAAGGCTGAAGTTTAGGGGCCTGACGAGCGGTGCTTTGAATAATGCAAATCCGCTGCGCCACCGCGTGCGCGCGGCCACCACGTAAATAGCTCGTCAGACTACAGTCATGAGCTAGAGGACGCGGTGGCGCAGCGGATTTGCATTTAGTCAAAGCACCACTCGTCCGTCAGGTCCCTATGGGCCGAAGGAATGGAAAACAAAACAAAGAAACAAAGGAGGGCAGGAAAGGAATTCGACAGCCGACAAATTTCTCAAATGCTGCCCATTTACATTTGCACGACGAAAACCGCCTGTTACCCGAGTTCAGCATCTGTGCGAGACATGGGACGCACAGAGGCGGGCTGAAACCCGCCTCCATCGCTGACCTGCCCCTCCACCGCCCCTACTCAGCTGTCTTCAGGATGACATCCTCTTGGGTCATGTGTCCACCGCTTCCTTAATTTAGCTCGCCGGACACACTACAAGGTAGGATCGACGTTGATAGCTGAAGGGTGGTGCCAGAACAGGGCTTGGCGCCCTTCAACCATCATCGTAGTTCCATCTCCAGCCCTGAACTGTCAGCCCAGACACAACAAGGAAACAGTGCGACCATGATGGTGCAGGCGGGGGTGGTGCCAAAGGAACTTGGCACCTTCTTAGGCGCCAGGCTATACTGGCACCACCCTTGAAGCATCATGGTCGTTCTTTTCCAGCAATAGTGGTCCTTCAGGAAACTCCAAAAATTCGTTATTTCAACCATAGGATACAATGTGTTAATAACTACGTGTGATTCACACCTGGCGGCACTGGTGACAGCTCTATGCAGGTTGTTGAACCATGATAGTTCAAGGGCGGGGCCTGGTTAGCATGGCGACCGGGAAAAGGATCGACCACTGACATTTCAAGGGTAGTGCCTGATTAGCTTGGCGCCTACAGGCGCTAAACTAACCCTTGAACTATAATGGTCGATCTAAACCCCTGCCTGTGTACATGTTTTCCAGGACTGAGCTGATGAGAACACCGAAGTATTAATCAAGAGCTTTAAGCGCCGCTGGCATTACTCATTCAACCCCGACACACCACAGCAAGACATGAATTTAGCATGTTAGGCGCCAAGCTATTCTGGCACCACCCTTTACATGCATGTCAACATCACAGAGCGCAAAAGGTTCTCGGTCTGACATCGGCTGCATTGCAGTGCAGCCGACCTCACCCCGACGATCTTATGTGCACCCGACTGGTATACAAAGCGCGCGAGCTGCTCAGTCAAGAAATGTTATCTGCAGGAAACGTGTTCGATTCTGGGTAAGCGACATCCCTGAACGGCGACAGCTGAAGGTATCGACGAACGTCAGTATGGCGTGAATAATTGCTCGATCTGGGTCGGGCCTAGAGCAGGGCTGAAAAAGGACGGTGAGGGGGTAGAGGCGGGCTGTGTTGTAGGGCAGATGACGGAGTGGTCGCTGGGAAGAGTACGGAGCAGGCCATGTGCATTTGTTTAACCCCTTAAGCCCCGAGGACGAAATTATGAATTTGTTTTACATAGATATCCTCTGAGGTCTATATCCCAGTTCTAGAGACAGATCGACCATGATATTTCAAGGTTGGTGTCAGAATAGCTTGGCGCCTCTAGGCGCCAAGCTATTCTGACACCAACCTTGAAATATCATGGTCGATCCCCGTCATACTCTTTCAGGGCTTTAAATATGAGGCAATGTGTATCTCTTGCGGACAGAAATCATTCTAAATAATATGCACCATCAGACTGAGGGTAGCACACGCACACACTTTTTAAAGTGAAACTTAATCATGTGTACATTTAAGAATCAATATTCATCCCCCTCCCCCAAAAAACAACACATAAAACAAAACAAAAAAAAACCACCCCAAAAAACAAATAACCAGACCAACCCGCTCCCCCCCCCCCCTCCCCCAAAAAAAAAAAGAAAAAGAAAAAAAAAAGAAATGACCCCCCCACACACACACACTGAACAACAGCAAAACAAACACACACAAACAAAACAAACAAACAACAACAACAAAAAAACCCAAACAAACAACAGAACCACAACCAACTAACATGTCACAGACACAGCCAACAGCGTTCATATATGACAGTAATTATAACAACAAGAAAGGCAAAGTCATTATGGCTCACGTGTATGACCTATTATGTGTGACCTTTGCGACAATAAGTAAAGGGCTAGCTTCTGCACCAGCAAAATCCATGTTTTCTCAAAATGTAAGCATTTTTCACACATCTGTCCTCCCCCCCTGCCCGGTGACCCTTGCGATGAGTCGACTAAATTAGTATGCATAGTCTTACCATCAGCTACCTTTGTGCCAAATTTGATTGAAAAATTTGCAAAAATGTTGATAATACCTACAATTTTATCAAACATTTGCTGGCCTCTTGTGACCCTTGACCTTTTCGAGGGGTCATCCAAATCAGTAAGCATAGATAGGTCTGACCATCAGGTATCTCTGTACCACACTATGGGTTTGAGTTGTGAATAGTATTAGAGAAAAAACATCTTTTGTCAAAATATGGCTATTTATTTTGGGACTATTTCCGGAGCTCTTGTGACCCTTGACCTTTCTGAGAGATCAACCAAATTAGTATGCACAGAAAGATCTTACCATCAGGTATCTCTGTACCAAGTTTGGGTTTGACGTTGAGAACACATGGGTGGGACCGAAAAAAAGTTGAATCCTGAAGCGAAATTTTTTTTTTTTTTGAATCCGGAAATCCGGCTGTAGCCTGGAAAGTCCCACCCATGCCAGAACAGTACTTGAGAAAAAACATCTTTTGTTTAAAATTGGCTACTTTGGACCTATTTCCTGAGCTCTTGTGACCCCTGACCTTTCCGGGGGCTCATCCAAATTAGTATGCATAGATAGGTCTTACCATCAGGTATCTCTGTAGCAAGTTTGGGTCTGAAGTTGTGAATAGTATTTGAATAAAACATCTTTTTGCTTTGCACGTGAGCCAAAAATGAACAACTGAAATCCCACATTTTATTTAAAAGCACAAAATGTAGCTTTTAACAGGTACTTCAACATAGGTAATTGAGCAGAAAAAGAAAGGTGAGAGAGAAAGAGAGAGAGAGCGAAAATGTTGTGATGCTGAGTAGAGTGATATAAAAATTGCCCTCAACCTCATAATATTCAATACATGTTCTTAATGTGCATACGAATGCAAACCTACCTGGTAGTCCTAACACTAAACCTTCTTTGAAAATAACTAAACAAAAATAGAAATTAAGTTCAACACTGAAAAATCTTATCTGAGAACAATATAAACCTGTTGAGGACAAAAACAACCATAACTAACAAAGAAGTACCATACACTGTAACCTCTCTGTAATTTTTTTTTCTGAATACAGATCATATGTGAAAATCTGAGAACAAAATAAACACGTCTAGGAAAAATAAGAAACCTCTTTCTAAATTTGTCTGCATATGCTCTTTGCAATATATATAATTATGTGTTATATAAAGAAAGACACAATTTGGCATTTAAAAAAATCCAAACAAATAAATTGAAAACAAGAATTGAAACAAAGGAATACATGTATAATCACTAAATAAAACCGAAAATACCACGGATGGCATTTACATACCGTTAACCCCTTTCATTGTGCACGCAACCATTGGTTTTGTGAACAGTACCTGTGGCGTATGCACAAGGGGGTTAACTCATTCAGCCCGACAGCTGTACCTCCCAAATTTTGGAGGCATCATCTAATGACTATGCACCAGTTGCAGGAGATGGATTGACCATGATAATTCAAGGGCAGTGCCAGATTAGCTTGGCGCCGAAAGGCGCCAAGCTAATCTGGCACTACCCTTGAATTATCATGGTCGATCCATCTCCTGCCGTAGTGTGTCAGGGCTGAATGGGTTAAATAAAGTATGTGTAAATGCAAGTCTCAAGTGACACCCACCAGCCAGCACTATGACCCTGGATACATTTCACAGAATAAATAAAAGTCAGTGTGCGAACAAACGGAAAGAAAATGGTCACAAGAAAAGAAGAAAGTTACAGTACATGTTTATCAGTCATAAATTACATGTGCATTATTTCAAGGAGACAGGTGCATGTGGTCAGGTCAAAAGGCAAGCAAGTATAAATCCATATTTAGCTCAACTATGACACGTCACAATGGTAGTGCTCGATTAGCTTACCACCTTCAGGCACCAAACTGAGCACTACCATTGAGCCTAGTTAACCATCCTACTGTCAGTAGTGCTTCGTGTCGCAATGATTCCTGCTGGAATCTGTGACAAAAAGTGCTACCAGCAGCCAAAACGGCCAAGATCAATGCCGAAACAACTGATACTGATTCATACGATACAAACACCACTCGAGTGCCCAGATGTGTATTTTTTGAATCAAACTCAGAGCTGTAGGTAAAGGGTTGATCACAAAAACTGGTACTAGGTACCAGGCAAGCACAAGGTAAAGGAATGGCAATGACACATCCAAAATCACTGTAACTACACATGCATTTCACCGTTTTGCACTAACAACCCAGGCGCAAAAAAGTGTTGACAAAATGTAAAAAGCCAAAAAAAAAAAAAAAAAAGTTGACAAAATAAACACAGTTTAGAAAGATGAAGATGAATCAGTATAATATAAAAAAGTAAACTATTTGACTTTGGCTTATTCATTCTGAGTTGGTCTATGATTCTGGGCCTTACAACTCTGGGTCGTACATCCGAAATCAGCGACAAGCCCACATAATGTTTAAGCCCTTTACTGCAGAGAAAAGTGAACATGATCCAACTGCAAGAGACAAAGGTTCTCATGAGCCCTGGCAACTGTAGGGTCTCATGAGGATCTATGCCTTTTACTGACAGGAATTTGTATCCATGTTCCTTGGATGGTTGCAGGTTTTGTCAGTTAAATTAACACAGATTTCAGAAACAAATTTTCAGGAATAAAATATGAGACCAGTGTAAGGCGCTGGGGTAAAACACTGACACAATTTACACCACATGCTGATATCATTTACAAGACTTCAAACTACTACTATACTATGCCACACACCTACCTAAACTAATCTACCAACAAATACCAAAGTTATTCTTTGAATAACATAAGGCAAGAGAAAAATAACTGGTACGCAGTCAGATGAGAAGGCACTGGCTATTCAAGAATACATATTTATTCAAAAGCTCCTTACATCCTGATACACTCTCATACAAGATAAATCTGACCATGATAGTTCAAGGGTGGTGCCAGAACAGCTCAGCTCCAAGTGGGCGCCAAGCTAAACTGGCACCACCCTTGAACTATCACGGTCAGCCTATCATCAGAACTGAAATGTTGACTTCATAGGACAATTCACTAATCTGAATAAATCAATCTCAGGATGTAACGGGTTAAGTGAACATTCAATACTGTATCCAAAAAGAAAAAAAAAGGTCTTTGGTTTACTGACTGGCGGGGAGGGAAAATGTTCACTGGTTCACATATACAGGTCACTAAGTACCAGATTCCAAACACCCAACACACAGCAACAGGTCCTGAGGAGCATCTGCTAGAGGTAAGCCTTCTTTATTCGCGTGAACCACGCCAAATGAGCAAATATTCGTCTCCAGATGAGTTTCATTCTAAAGTGTGTTGGAGAGTGTGTGCATACATACTGGCAAGCAAAAGAAATGTGGCATCATTGGAATCTTCGGAAACACTGAAGTGTTTCTGATGATTCCAATGATGTCACATTTCTTTTGCTCATCAGTGTATAATTGGGCAATTCTTTCTACATTTCTTTCATGTTATCAACTATTTGTAACAGGAACAACTGTGGCTCAGCAAATTTGGAAGTCATTCTTGCTCAGTTACTTTTCTCTTGCATTTAGTCAAGTTGACATGGCCAACAAATACAGCACAATACAATCAATTGTATTTCTCTGATCTCACCCTGTTTACCAAAACTTACAGAGGAAAGTTGCTTTTCTGTCTAAAACTTGCACACTGATGCTGAATACATACCAAGCTCAACAAAGCACTGTTATTGTGGACCAGTTTACTGTTGAGTCATGATAATGATGACTCAGTTTTACAGCTCAACAAACAGTTCAGAGTATTTAAAAAAAATAATTTCGCTGCCTAATATCATAATCTCACAAATATTGTGAATGTCTTTAGTGACTTTTAGTTTCTCTCCCCAAAATGAAAAAAACCAAACAATACCACCAAAACAAAACAAAAAAACGCCAACAGCACTGAAGAAAAGTAGCCTGATCTGAATGGTGTACTTACAAACATCAGCCCAAAATCAGATTAATCAGAAACTAATGTTTTTTTTTTGGACTGCAGCATAAAACAAAAATCACATTAATCAGATTTTATCATTTCCTTTCATTATGTAGTAATAATATATTCTTTCATTACATAGTTCTCTCGCTTACATAGTAAGATCTTGAAAACTGGGGGAAAACATACACCTATGGCCACCCCGAGTCACAGTTTGCAGGTTTGAGACCGACATCAATACTCCAGCACCATTTAAACAACATGCATATACATAAAATGCATGTATACACATTACCATAGGCAATAATGAAGAAAGACTGTAAGAATTGTAACAATTGGATTCAATAAAAAAAAAGTGTATCAAAGCAATTTGTCTGAGAATAACATTAGTGAAGAGTTGTTCATTCTTAAAATAGTAACAGAGCACACATACTTTGTGCATCCTAATGGTGTACTAAATATGTGGAAAACCACATAGCACTTTTTAACTGATTGTCTGTGCTGCAGAAAATCACAAATGAAAAAAAGAAAAATGGACACTGTAATTGCATTCAACTATAAATCAAACTGTTCATTTAATTTTTACATCGGCACTCACTCTACCAACAAAAAAAAAAAGAGAAATGAAGAATTCAAAAGAAGGAAAAGTGGACCCTGAAATTGCAGTTGAAAATAAATCCAAACTGTAATTTAATGCTGACATTACTCACAGTCTTAAAAAAAAAAAAAGACGAACCAACCATTCAATGAGCAGACTTCTTTTTTTTTAACTGTGGGGACACGCTCAAGTTAAATAAAAAAGAAAAAAATCAAGATCATTGATGGAAAACAAATAGTGCCTCTGTGATAACCGAGTAAAGATCTCCTTACTCCTAATAATGGCTGTATTCGCTGTGCATGCAGTATCTGACACTATAGGACTAGAGCAGTGTAAGGGAGTTAACTCATTCAAGGCGCCTAACATCAATAGCTGCAGAAGGTCCGCAGTCAGATGGGCAACGGCAACGCTATCCGGTCCTTCTGCAGCTATTGATGCTGGGCGCCTTGAATGAGTTGCTTGAGCCTTCTTGTGCATGCTGCCCCTGGTACTGTAAACAATAAACACTGTATTAGTCCAAATACATGTACTGAACTGGGTTAAAAACAAACTTTCACTGTTGACTCTTACCAACAATTTTTAAGTGTACTGGTCAACTGTCATGGTAACAAAGCAGAAAAGACAACAGCATCAATGTTTGCACTACTCAACCTTGGCTAGTACAACTTAAAACAGCAAAAAGCATGGCTGAAGCTGTTTGCAAGACATTACATATCATAATCTAGCTATACATCCCCAACCCATTTATATATACAGTATATATATCCAGGTGCTCAGCAAAGCACGCACTACATATCTTGAAGTGGTCTTGGTTGACCAATCTTTTGCAGAGCTGGCATTAGACTTGAAAGAAATGCTATCCTAAAAAGTACAACTTTATTTATTTTTTCTCACTATGTTTATTTTTTAATAAGTTAGTAAAAAAACCATTGTGCATGCAGCCACCGTTATTGTGTTAATGTATTCAGCCGGTAATTACTTTCATTGCAATGATACCTGTAGGAATTACTGCAAGAAAAATCGCTACTGACAGCCAATGAGTTAAATGCCAGTGTGCATGGTGCCACCGGGACTGTAGACAGTACCAGTGGCTGCAGACACAAAGGGGTTAAATTTGTTACACTCTATCTGAACCTGGCTGGAAAAACATCCATGAAACCTTCCAGTACATGGCTAGAAAACGTTCCTTCACCCTAGTTGTACCTTTCCAATGAAACATCCCTCAAACCTACATGTACTTGGCTAGACAGCTTCCCTCTCCTCTACTTGTACTTTGCTAGAAAGCGTAGGTGGAAATCCTTAAAGTTGCCAAGAACTTCCTTCAGCTCCTCTAGGGGCGGAAGGATGGTGGTGCGGAAGTGGTATGTTCCCTCTACCTCCCCAAAACCGCTCCCTGGCACCGTGCATATTCCCATCTCCTCCAGGAGAGCAAAGCAGTAGAACGAGTCAGGTGTCTTTCCGGCAGCTTTGGCAGCCTCGATGGCTTTGGGAGGGAGATGGAGGCGTGGGAAGGCGTACATGGCTCCCTGGACCTCGTTACAGGTGATGCCCTCGATGGAGTTGAACAGCTGTGTTACAAACTTGGCCTGCAAAAGTGACCATGGAAATAAGGCAATAAATAAGGCTGAAAATGTGGATCAGACAGGGCCTGTGTTGCAAGCGAGCGCTTAGAATTTTCCATGGATATTTTTTAAGATGTATAAAAATTTGAAAATGTCCATATAAATGTGCGATGGTGAACTTACAGATTTCTGCCAAGTTATGTAGCTTTTCTCAATCATGCTCATAGAATGTAACATTTGATCCAGTTAGTTCAGTTTAAGATTTCACAATTTCTGATGAACAATATCAATCTTAGTCACATCTATTGAAAAAATTGAGGTGAGTGCAATTTGGCACCCCTATGCTATAAAAACAAGCTGCATGTGAGTGAATCGTTACTGTGAAGGAAACAAATACAGTATACTTTGCTTATAGTTATCTCTCTCTTGGCTTGATTTCGCGAACGAAGATTTTATAGGAGTTGCCCATGACGTCTGCAGGCTTGTTCGTGGCTGCGGAGGCCAATCCGAGACAGGCAGGTTCGACCGCAGTGGCTGCAGGGGAAGGTCTGGCCAGGGTTCTGAGCTGCGGCATCTCTGTTTTTTCTCCTGAGCCGCTTGTCCTTAAGGCTAGCTCTGCGAGAGTCCTCAAAGGAGACAGCTGCCTTGTAAATGGTGGAGCGCCAGGTGTCACGGTCCGCAGCAAGCGAAGACCACTGGTGGTGGTCGATTTGGCAGGCACTAAGTGACTTCTTGAGACAGTCTTTGTATCTCTTCTTTGGTGCCCCTCTGTCACGGTGTCCAGTAGCAAGCTCGCCGAACAGGGTGATCTTTGGTAGGCGATGATCCTCCATCCTGGAGACATGCCCCGCCCAGCGGAGCTGTGTCCGCAGCAGCAAAGCCTCGATGCTCACAGTTTCAGCCTGTTCAAGGACCTCGACGTTGGTGACATAGTCACTCCAGTGAATGCCCAGGATGGTACGCAGGCAGCGCTGGTGGAAGCGTTCGAGGAGTCGTAGTTGGCTGCGGTAGAGGGCCCAGGACTCGGAACCATACAGCAGGGTGGTGAGGACCACAGCTCTGTACACGCTGATCTTGGTGCCTGTTTTCAGCTGTTGATTGTGCCACACCCGCTTGAAAAGTCGCCCGAAAGCACTGTTCGCTTTTGCCAGCCTGCTGTCAAGCTCCTTGTCCAGCTTGGCGTCCGACGTGATAATGCAGCCAAGGTAAGTAAACTGGTGCACTGACTTTAGTTCAGACTCGCCAATGGTGATGTGAGGAGGGCGATACACTGTCTTGGGTGCCGGCTGATGGAGGACCTCTGTCTTTTTCAGACTGACCTCGAGTCCAAAGAGCTGGGCAGCATCTGCGAAGCAAGACGTGATGCGCTGCAGGGCTCTCTCTGTGTGTGCAACGAGGGCAGCATCATCAGCAAAAAGCAGCTCACGAATCAGTTGGTCTAGGGTTTTCGTGTGGGCCTGCAGTCGTCTGAGGTTGAACAGGCTGCCATCGAGACGATACCTGATGTACACTGCATCGTCATCATCGAGGTCCACTGTGGCCTGCTTCAACATCATGCTAAAAAAGATGGTGAAGAGGGTCGGTGCCAGCACGCAGCCCTGCTTTACGCCGTTGAGAATAGGGAATGGTTCTGAGAGGTCATTGTTGAGTCTGACCTGGCCTTGCTGGTCCTCGTGTAGCTGGACAATCATGTTGAGGAACTTTGGGGGACAGCCAAGTCGCTCCAGGATCTGCCACATGCCTTGCCTGCTCACAGTGTCGAACGCTTTTGTTAGGTCGACAAATGTTACGTACAGCCCTTTGTTCTGCTCGCGGCACTTCTCCTGTAGCTGTCTCAGCACAAAGACCATATCGGTGGTGCTCCTGTTTGCTCTGAAGCCACACTGGCCCTCTGGGAGTTGGTCTTCAGCGATGGCAGGTACCAGCCGATTCAGGAGCAGCCTTGCAAGGATTTTCCCAGCAATGGACAGCAGGGTAATTCCCCGATAGTTGGAACAGTCAGACTTCTCGCCTTTGTTCTTGTACAGGGTGATAACGACTGCGTCACGGAGATCTTTTGGTAGTGTTCCTTCCTCCCAGCAGCAGAGAAAGAGGTCATGGAGCTTGTTGTGCAGTGCTGTGCCTCCATGTTTCCAGATCTCTGGCGGTATTCCATCAATGCCTGCTGCTTTGCCACTCTTGAGCTGGTGGATGGCTGTGAGGGTCTCTTCAGCGGTGGGCGGTTCGTCCAATTCAACCTTTACTGGGAGGTGTGGGATTTGTAGGACGACTGCTTCTTGAACAGTGCGCTCAGCGCTGAAGAGGCTCTGAAAGTATTCCGACCAGCGGTTCAAGATGGAGGTATTATCTGTGAGGAGTGCCTGGCCATTCGCGCTTCGCAGGGGACTTTGTACCAGGTGCCTGGGGCCATACACTGCTTTCAGTGCTTCGTAGAAGCCCCTGTAGTCACCATTGTCAGCACAAAGCTGGGTCCTCTGTGCAAGTCTGGTCCACCACTCATTCTGGAGATCTCTGAGCTTGCGCTGGAGACTGCTGCAGACGAGGCGGAAGGCAGACTTCTTCACAGGGCAGGAAGGCTGGGCTAGGTGGGCCTGATGGGCGGCTCTTTTTTTTGCTAGGTGTTCCTGGATCTCTACATCGTTTTCGTCAAACCAGTCTTTGTTCTTCTTTCTGGCGAAACCCAAGACTTCTGCAGAGGATTTTGCAATAGCAGTTTTCAGTTGTTCCCAAAGTGTTTCAGGGGAGGAGTCTACTGGGTCTGCTGTGTCTTTGAGCCTGCGCTGTAAATCTGTCTGAAAGGCAGCTTTCACATCGTCACGCTGAAGGCTGGCAACATCAAGCTTTTTCTTGGGGGGCCCCCATTTCTTGGGTTTTGGCTTGAAGTGGAGCCTGAGTTTGCAGCGGACAAGGCGGTGGTCAGTGTGGCACTCTGCGCTGGGCATCACTCTGGTGAGGAGGACGTCACTGCGGTCCCTCTGACGCACTAGGACATAGTCGATAAGGTGCCAGTGCTTGGAGCGAGGATGCATCCAGGTGGTCTTTCGACTGTCCTTTTGCTGAAAAGTAGTGTTGGTGATGACCAGTTGCTGCTCCGCACAGAACTCCAATAGTAGGCGGCCATTGTCATTGCAGTTCCCCACGCCATGCTTGCCGAGGACTCCTTTCCAGGCTTCAGAGTCCTGGCCCACTCTGGCGTTGAAGTCGCCAAGGATGATGACTTTGTCGTCTGCAGGGGTACTCTGTAGGAGGCTGCGCAGGTCAGTGTAAAACTTGTCCTTTTCAGCAGGCTCTGCCAGGAGGGTTGGGGAGTACACACTGAGAAGGGTGACATGCTGCTGGTGTCTCAGTGGGAGGCGCATGGACATATAGTTATAACAGGGTCGCATATATATAATAACAAAAGTCAGGTATAACAACACTTTCAGAGGTCCCAAAAACACTCTTTCCAAAATATAAATTACTTCGCTTATAAAAAAATCTATGCAAAATTGGGTCCCCTGGCAATCTGTTGTATCTGAAGTTTACTATTCACATCTCCTTTGCCTACAGTTACTGTTCACATTACTGGTTGCTGACTGCTCAAGGGGGTTAACCCTCTGGCTGCTGGCAGCTGTTTTAGTTGTGAATATTCCTGCCAGGATCATCATGACAAAAACCACTATTGACAGCCAAAGAGTTAATATAAACATATGGGTCAAGTTGCCCATAATTTTCAATAGCCAGTCATAGTTCCAACTGCTTTGTTTTGAGCTATTTTTAGTCCAGCTGCAATACAGAGGGACAGCTAGTTGGCAGTTACTGGCTTGGAAAAGTTTCCTATAACTGGGGGATGGATGATTCCAACCAATGAACCATAGCCAATTTTTACCTTCTCATTCAGCTGAGAGAGAACATGCTCCTTCTCCTTGGCAAACTGCTCATAGGACGGTTCTTCTGGCTCAGGTGGATTGACGATGACGTCCATGACAGCTTGGCCTGACACAGGTGGACACAGTTTGGCTGAGATGTTCTTGATCAGCTGCTCTCGAACCTGAAGCAAATGGTAAAACACAGATCTATAACAACTAATTTGCTGTTCCGTACTGTTTGCAGGTGTACTCCCCAGGCAGACCCATTCGGAGAGTACACCACAAATACACTTAATGATATTCACTTTCAGAAAACAGGAGACCATTTCCACTTTAAAATTAAACACAGATCAACATTTTAATGTATTAATATTATGTTCCTCCTTGGGGGAATAATGTTTACCCCCACATGGAACAATGTGATAATTCTTTCTCCATTTACAAACAACATTTGAGTCCGAAATAGCTCAGGCGGTTAAACGTCGGAGCAGGAGAGCGAAGGGAATCGCCAGGTCGTGGGTTCGAATCCCGTCCCGGCCCCGGTAGCTGGACTCACAATCCAGAGGAAAAAAACGGATTTGTTCAATAGCATGCCCGTTGAAAGGTCCTGGTAAATTAAAGTGGCACAGTTGGAGTGCGCCTGAGTTGATCAGTGTTCAGGTCGTACTCCATAGGCAATAGATTTCCCTGTACCCCATAACCCGCCCGTCAGGGCCGTCCATGATCACCTCGGTGCTGTGGACGTTAAACCCGAACTAACCAACCAACCCATTTACAAATGACTCCTGGCAACATAACAGCTGAAAATTTAACATAATTAGTGACACACAGAAATACAGAAAGTAACCTACCTCTGGGTCCATATTAACAACTTCAGCAAAACCGCCACGGTAGCCGCATTCTCCCATGTAGCCCTTGGAGGCTGACATGAATGACGCCAGCTCCATACTGCAGTATGGCTGGCCCATCTCCATCAGCACTTTCTTGAATGAGAAGAACTGCGAGCCCTCAGCGTAGATGTTGTGTTGATACACCTCATCAGCCAGGATAAACAGTTTCTCTTCGTGGGCGAACTTAATGACGCTCTTGATGTTCTCCCTGGTCAGCACCTGGCCTGTGGGATTGCCGGGATTGATTATGCAGATAGCGCGAGGCTTGCAGTGCGGTCTGGCCTCTTGGATGGCTCTCTTCAATTCAGGAACCTCAAGTGACCAGTGGTTATCCTCATTTAGGTAGTAGTGGATCGGGTAGGCGTTGAACTCTGCGATGGCTGCTGAATACAGTGGGTACTGAGGGACTGGGATCATGATACCTGCACGATCTTTTCCATCTTTGCCTGTCAGCAGCAGCGTCATCACGGTCTTGATGGCATCACTAGCACCTGTTGACATCACAATGTCATTGGGGCTGCTGGGATGGCCATCTCTCTTCTGGATGTAGGCACATATGTCTTCCCGTATAGCCAGCAGCCCCGGACTCTCACTGTATGACCCGATCGACCCTCCTCTGCATGCGGCAAGGATTCTCTTGGCTCTTTTCTTGGCATCCTCTGGAAAGTCCGGGCTCTTCATCAGCAGATCAGGGAAGGTTACCAGTGCCAGTACTTGCCGGATGAAAGTGATGGGTTTCTGTCCAGTGGCGTGGCAGTCGCCGATATTAGCCTTCACCACCTTTTTGAACGGCTTCTTCGCTCCCTTGATCAGTTCATCCTCTAAGGCAGTGGCCCTGGCGACAATGGGTCCGCGGACGGCGTACTCCATCGTTTTTACACACGGATTCAGGGTCTCCATCGTCAGAACTTTGCCAGCATCCATCTTCTTTTCTTTTGAACCCATCAGCTTTTCGTCCGAATGAACACCTTCACAGAAACTTATGCGCTCTTCTGTGTTGAACTGCTTTTTCTCACTGAGGTAGACTGAACTTAAACGTTTGTTCGATTACGTAGTTCGATCTGTCAAAGACGGACAAGGGCTTGTTACGGAAGTTGGTCTGGCGGTGAAGGCCGGAGGGTCAGGAGAAGTAAGGGCGACCACTCATGAAAAGCCAGCCACTTCCACAGATTTTCATTCTGGCTTAGTCGTGACGAAAGTGCAGTTTGTGTTTGTTTAGTCCTCTTTTTGCAACGCTACATTTGATGCAATCAGAAGATTGGCTCATTATTGCAGAGTGGTGGCATATATCTTGCCGATGAAGCGAACAGAGCGAAATAACTAAACCTGCAACTGACCTGAAACAACAAAATAGTCACGATTTCACCGGCCGAGCTGCAATAAATCATAATTATCATTGTAGATGTACTGTCCGGTCAATAAACTGTGTATATCTATCTCCACTTCTTGTATTGTGTAGTCTGGGAAGGCTGAGAGGAGATACTGACTTGAATGTAAATCTTTTTCAACATGTTATGATGATTTCGCATACTTTGCATAGAACTTTGAATACTGGCCGGTACAGTTTCCCGTGTGAAGAAGTACCCAACGGAGAAAGAAACACGCTTAGAAAAGACGGGTACAACACAATTTATTAATATTTCGGGTAAATACCCTTTGTCAAAATAGACAAACAAACAAACAGAGAGATTAGCCGCTACTTATCTTCATTGGCAAGGAATGTGGCAACTCATTGGGTTGCCACATTCCTTGCCAATGAAGATAAGTAGCGGCTAATCTCTCTGTTTGTTTGTCTATTTTGACAAAGGGTATTTACCCGAAATATTAATAAATTGTGTTGTACCCATCTTTTCTAAGCGTGTTTCTTTCTCCGTTGGGTACTTCTTATTACACGCTTGGCAGTCACCTTTTTGGTCTGGATTAGTTTCCCGTGTGGACTTTAATATTGTGATCGCCTGTGGTTGAGGTTACTTGTTCGTGACGAAACAGCACGTTCGGTTTAGACTGCCATATTCCAGTCGCGGCAAGCCGTCATGGGCCGTTCCTAATCCCCTAGCGAGCAAAATTGATGCAGATCCCAGGCTACTATAAGGCCGACATCGGCCGAGGGTAGCCCAAACACACAGAGCGCGGATCACGACCTCCGACCCAGAAGCTTTTACCTTCAGTTCTTTTTCTTTCCATCTGCGCCATTTACAGTGCTACCGAAGCGCGTCGTCTGTCACGTCAGGGCCAGCTATCTCATTCTGCAAAAGGCCTCGCCGGGATCAGAGCGCCGGCGTACACCAGAGCCGATCACATGATAATCAATGCCTCTTGCAAATGTAAGACCTAGAGTCGACAACATGATACTGCATCAATGTCTTAATCGTTTCACGTTTAATTCAATAAAGGAAAAAATATTGTCGTTTCAGTGACAGACGGACAGAGGGGCCAGCCTAGGCAGACGATCGACGTTCTTTCCGGTCTGAGGAAATTAACAAGTAGAAATTGACCCAACCTGTTTGATTAGCCAACCAACCAACCAACTCAAGAAACGTTTTATTATCAGTTTTCTGTTTTAAAAATGCAAACCCCTGTGGTTGAATGGTTAGATGCTAAAGCACTAAATCGAAGGGAACGAATTTGTGTGTTCTTCATAGAAGATACCATTGTTGCAAGAGTTATTTCGCTTAGATTGCTTGCGGCACGCACGGACATTGCATCGCTGAGTCCTCTAGTGAATGTTGATGCGCAATGTACTGTTTAAAAGAGAGTTTTAGGTCCTCACTAAATACAGCTGTAATGTTTTGCTCAGCAAGTTAAAGAGCAAAAACAAATAACAAATGATGAAAGGTACGAAGTTCTTTCGTTTTTCTTTACTGTTATAGGTCTTTGACAACACATCCTTTTTCAGCGGGACTCTGTGGCGCAACGGTAGCGCGTCTGACTCCAGATCAGAAGGTTGCGTGTTCGAATCACGTCAGGGTCAAGCAAATTTTTTTTCCTCTCAAAAATTTTGGTCTCGCTTTATTTATTACATGTCTTGGCTACTATGACAAAGACATATTTGTTTGTTTGTCTATTCTGAAAAGGTGCATTTTATTTGTAGGCTAGACTGAAATACTGAAATTATATTATTTTTTCCTCCAAAAAGATTTTCTCTCCCAAACTAACCTCTCTCCACACACTCTCTCTCTCTCTCTCTCTCTCTCTCACACACACACACACACACACACACACACACACACACAGAGACACAGACTCTGCTATTCTGAACTGAAGCGCGTCGATGTGTTAGTGCGCGTTCCAAACATCTCCAAGAGGCATAGATCCTCATGCGCCTGGACGGCGCATGAGGATCTATTTCTCCTGGAGATGCGCGCATGTTTGTGTGTGTGTATGTGTGTGTGTGTGTGTGTGTGTGTGTGTGTGAGAGAGAGAGAGAGAGAGAGAGAGAGAGGAGAGAGAGAGAGAGAGAGAGAGAGCGCCAGGCGCGGGAGAGAGAATGACGTCATATTTAAAGTATTATGTCAGTGTTTGCGTGGTGACGGAGTTGCCTCTTTTACGTCACCGCCACTGTCTGACTTTCTCTAGACGTCAAGTTTTTTTTTAGTGTTTTAATTATTTTCTGAAAAGAATTAATTTTTACTAAAGAAGCTGGCTAACGAACTCACTCAATCTCCTAGCTATTTGCAAAAGTTCAAGTAAATATGACACAAAAATTACGGACTCTAATCTGGGTCAAACGAATTCCTATAAACAGTTGTTTATGTCTTCAATGAGACATTCAATTACAATATGCTCAGAGGCTCTCTTAGCCACCCACTTAAAAAAGTATTTCGCCACGTTTTAAGCTTGTGCGTACAGAAATACGATCGGAGATTCGCTTGTTTACATACATACGCACACACATACATAAGCCCATACTTCGCGCCAAATGTACGTTCAGCAGTGAGGTTAGCGTAACTAGACATGACGTAATTTTTATGGTTACTTCAATTGTTAGAGGTTTAGCCTGCCCGCCTTTGACATCATGGACATGCTATTAAATTCGCCTCACCGCGACCCGTCGGCCTAAAAAGTCCCTTCTATAAATAAAAGGGACTTAAAAAACGCAACTCCAAAACTACGTGGTTGAACTGGATTCTTTCTTCTTATCAATATTATTTCATCGTCGCTTGGATCTATATTAGGAGTGTGTGGTGCCAGCAGTCTTGGACAGGTTTTATTTCATATATATATTGTTTTGGGGGTGGGTGGGGGGGGGGGTGGGCGGGGGTGGGGGGGGTGGGTGGAGGGTGGGGGGAGGGAGGGGGGAGGGAAGGGAGATACTCTGGCCTTTTCACTATATTTCTAGATTTCTTTCGCACCCCCCCCCCCCGCCACCCACCACCACCCACCCACCCCTTCCCCCTCTCCCTGGCTCCAACGACTTTGGCAAACAGCTTTCACCTGAAGTTGAAACCGTGGTTTTACGCTGTACAGGGGAGCAAACTGTTTTTTTTTTAACATAATAAAAATGTTTCTGGGATGAGTTGTTTCCGATAGACCATAAATTGCAACCCTTATACCCCGTCAAACTCGTCACTGATTCAGCAGTGACACAAATTACGTCAGAACGCTGATCGACCACTATAGGCAAAAAGCTATTGTGGCCCCGCCATTGGACTATACTGGTCGATACTTCTCGTGAACATATTTGCAGCCCGGGCTCTGGTGAATTATTCTAAACTCCCAATGCTCAAAAGGCCGTCAGGTCGACATAATATAATAATAATATAATAATAATGAGTATTTATAAAGCGCTTAATCTTACTCAAAAGCTCTAAGCGCTTTACAATCTGTACACAAAAATAAAAATACAATGACATATGCACATAACAAACAAAGCACAATGCCCGAACACACCACTTTTACAATAAACTAAACAACAATACATACATAATAATTTATATTCTAATTAACATTCAGTCTAAACAAGGAGGATTGCAGAACTACAACTAAGGCATCAAACACTGGCAGTTATTCAAAGTAAAGCTTGAAGAGGTGAGTTTTCAACGACCTCTTGAAGTCAGAGACAGACTCACTGTTTCTGACCTCAAGAGGAAGTGTATTCCATAACACTGGGGCTTGATAAACAAAAGTGCGCTGACCAAATGTTTTAGTTTGGACAGAAGGTACACACAACTTCCGTTTATCAGAAGAGGAGCGGAGCTCACGAGAGGGTGTATACACATGCAGCAAAGAGGACAAGTATTCTGGGCTGGTGCCTGAAAGGCAGTTAAAACAGATTGACATAACTTTATATTGAATACGTGAGGACACAGGTAGCCAGTGAAGGGACTTCAAGATGGGTGTGACATGCTCAGTCGCCGTTAGCCCGTGCATAGCTGTGCGCGGGCCAACGGCCGGTGACGTCGGCCCGATGGCCTTTGCGCACTGATTTCGTCTTTGAACGTTCATTTTGTATCTTTGAACATTCATTTTGTATCTTTGAACATCTTTGAACATTCATTTTGTATCTTTGAACATTCATTTTGTATCTTTGAACATTCATTTTGTATCTTTGAACATTCATTTTGTATCTTTGAACATTCATTTTGTATCTTTGAACATTCATTTTGTATCTTTGAACGTTCATTTTGTATCTTTGAACATTCATTTTGTATCTTTGAACATTCATTTTGTATCTTTGAACATTCATTTTATATCTTTGAACATTCATTTTGTATCTTTGAACATTCATTTTGTATCTTTGAACATTCATTTTTTACATTTTCAATGAAATGAAACCAATTGAATTCAAAAGAAATGAAATCAAACAAAATGAAGTCAAACGAAATTCAATCCAATCCAATCCAATCCACACCTTTCCACCTTGTTTCGGGGTATGGAGGTACCAAATACAGACTTACCATTGTGGCTCTGTGCAGTACCTGGCTGATTAACTTGGCGCTTCCGCAGGCTGCAGGTCAGGCTGGTGCCGCGTCAAGTACTATCAGCTTAACTGTCGATCCATCTCCTACCAAGTTGGCCTACTCAGTGACGCAGTGCATGCTATTGGAAGAGCTACGGTAAAGTAGTCTGCATGAAACCAATACTGCTGTTTTGTGACAAAAGCCAGTATGTCTAATTTTGAGATAAGCGATATTTTCATTGTATGACGATGAAAATCTCGTTATTCTATAAAATGAACGTACATGCTGTTGCCAAACAAGGGCAACATTCATAACTTTCTAAGCACTCTGATTAGTCCATTTGTTTGGGGGATGGGTGGGCGGGATGGTGAGCCGTGTGTGTGTATTTGTGTGTGTATATATATATATATATATATATATATATATATATATATATATATATATATATATATATATATATATATATATATATATATATATATATATATATATATATATATATCTTGGCTTGACTTCGCGAACGAAGATTCTATAGGGCTTGCCCACGTCGTCTGCAGGCATTTTCGTGGCTGCGGAGGCCAATCCGGGACAGGCAGGTTCGACCGCAGTGGCTGCAGGGGAAGGTCTGGTCAGGGTTCTGAGTTACGACAACTCTGTTTTTTCTTCTGAGCCGCTTGTCCTTAAGGTTAGCTCTGCGAGAGTCCTCAAAGGAGACGGCTGCCTTGTGAATGGTGGAGCGCCAGGTGTCACGGTCCGCAGCAAGCCGCGAAGACCACTGGCGGTGGTCGATTTGGCAGGCACTAAGTGACTTCTTGAGACCGTCTTTGTATCTCTTCTTTGGTGCCCCTCTGTCTCGGTGTCCAGTGGCGAGCTCGCCGAACAGAGTGATCTTGGGTATATATATATATATATATATATATATATATATATATATATATATATATATATATATATATATATATATATATATATATATATATATATATATATATATATATATATATATATATATATATATATATATATATATATATATATATATATATGTGTGTGTGTGTGTGTGTGTGTGTGTGTGTGTGTGTGTGTGTGTGTGTGTGTGTGTGTGTGACCTCCCAGTGAGCGAAATGTCTACAGACCGACGTCCTTCTCAGCTTGTGCGCAGCACAGCAGCGTGTATAACAGTCTTTTTAGGTATATGCATGTCTACCATACACGTACGATTGCATTTCAATGATCTTTTGATAACTCCAGTATGACTAACGCATTACACGACCCACGCCCACTAAATTAAAAACGTGGAACGGTATATGCATGTGTCAGTCAATGCTGGTCTGTGATTTTGGACCTTACGGCCGTAGGCCGTAAGGTCCAAAATCACAGACCAGCACGCTTAGTCAAGTTGAATGAGCGCAGCTTGTGATCAGCGATGAAAAGGACGAGACTTATTGAATTTCTGAATATTCCGATGCAGTCGCTGCACCGATTAAAAAGGAAGAAATTAAAGGAGTCCTAATTATGTGTAAATTTAAGAACCTCTAGACGAGGGCGGATCCTTCCAATGTATTGTTACGTTGTCAAAGCCATTTTGACTCTCCCTCTCTCTCACATCCAACATCAACTGTCGTAGTAGATGTGCAATGTATATCTAGCGCGATAGCTGAACATTGGTGCCTGTACAGCTGGCAGAGAGAGAGAGAGAGAGAGAGAGAGAGAGAGAGAGAGAGAGAGAGAGAGAGAGAGAGAGAGAGAGAGAGAGAGAGAGAGAGAGAGAGAGAGAGAGAGAGAGAGAGAGAGAGGCCTTACACTTGGAATCGAATCATTACATTTTTGTTTTCAAGTTATTTCTTATGGCCACCGACCTTAATTCATCTGACTTGTGCCGCATGCGCATGTGCGGCGTTGTGCCGCGTATCCTGATGCGACACGTCTCGAATGAGTCAGCGCTTTCAGACCTGATACACTACGGCAGGAGATGGATCCACCATGGTAGTTCAAGGGTGGCGCCAGAATAGCCAAGCTGTTCGGGCACCACCCACTTGAACTATCATTCTCGATCTGTCTCCTGAAATTGTAATGTGGTTTACAGAGGACAACGCCCTCATTTAGGACTAGGAATTAAAAAAAAGAAAATCTTATAGCTTAGTTTGTTATATGATTGATGGACAAACATTGAGGACTAAAGCTGAAATGCAAACAATAAATGCAACGCGCACACTGACGAGCAAAAGAAACGCGACATCGCTGGAACCGTCGGAAATACGTCCATGCCAATGTTGTCGCTTTCTGTTTGCTCGTCGGTATAATTTATTTATTAAGGCGGTGCAAAGTTGATAGTCAAGGCGGGGCTGATTTGGGTGTTAAATCGTCCGATTGTGTGTGTGTGTGTGTGTGTGTGTGTGTGTGTGTGTGTGTGTGTGGAGAGGCGTCCCCGATGCTTTCCACCTAACCCCTTCGCTGCCGAGAAAAAAGTGAACACGATCCAACTGCAAGAGACATAGATCCTCATGAGCCCCCGCGACTGCGGGGGCTCATGAGGATCTATGGCTCTTGCTGACCAATTTGTATCCATGTTTCTTGGACGGTGTTGGCGGCTTTTGGTCTTTGATGGAAACCAAGATTTCCGACAGAAACAAAAATGTACTTACAGTATACGTGCCCGTAGAGAGGGAGTTAATTAAAGGAGCTCTCGGAGGGGATGACTGACTGCACTGCATTGCCGCAGACACCACAATGGCGGCAGACGTCATTTCAGCACTGAATACAGTTAACCCATTGACTGCCAGTGGACGCAGATTGCGCTTTGGAAATCATTGTGTCTTCAACGTCAAAGGGTCCTAGCCGTCGAAGGGACATGGATAAAAAGTAGTTTCAGAAGAGGCATAGCCCGTAACTGCGGGGGCTCATGTAGATCTACAAGTACACCTCTTGCAGTTAGGTGGTGCTAATGTTTTCTCGGCAGAGAAGGGCTGGTGGCTCAAGGGCTGGTTAACTCATTGTGCCCGAGGTACGAAATACCCACATTTTGGAATTATCCCCTGAGGACTGCATTACAATTCAGGAGACAGATCGACCGACCATGTTAGTTCAAGGGTGGTGGCAGAATAGCTTGGCGCCTATAGGCGCCAAGCTATTCTGCCACCACCCTTGAACTACCATGGTCGAGCCATATTTTACTGTGGTGTGTCGCGGGCAGAATGTGCGAATTACGGTGACTAAAATTCGGCGGGGGCAGGGGATCTAACTGTTGTCTGTCCAGCGCTGTGATTCCCCTTGGTTTGAGTACTGACAATTCTGCCAGCGCTAGCCTCACCTATCTGGTTTGTGAGTATCATGTATAACTCGAGGCAAAATTTGTATCGTTACATTGTTGTGTAATGTTCTGTGCATCTACTGTGGGAAATCAGGGTATTTACCCGACCACATATAGTAGCGCACCTTCATGTTTGTGTATGTATGTTTCTCCTGCCTACTTCCTAAGTTCCGGAGAAAGACATGGGTTATATAAGAGACCTGATCCATTCTTTTTGAGGATGGAAATGATTGTCTTATTCTATACCTGCGTATTTCTCTGTGGGCTGGCGATTGGGTGCCTGATAGGCGGGGGCAGGGGATCTAACTGTTGTCTGTCCAGCGCTGTGATTCCCCTTGGTTTGAGTACTGACAATTCTGCCAGCGCTAGCCTCACCTATCTGGTTTGTGAGTATCATGTATAACTCGAGGCAAAATTTGTATCGTTACATTGTTGTGTAATGTTCTGTGCATCTACTGTGGGAAATCAGGGTATTTACCCGACCACATATAGTAGCGCACCTTCATGTTTGTGTATGTATGTTTCTCCTGCCTACTTCCTAAGTTCCGGAGAAAGACATGGGTTATATAAGAGACCTGATCCATTCTTTTTGAGGATGGAAATGATTGTCTTATTCTATACCTGCGTATTTCTCTGTGGGCTGGCGATTGGGTGCCTGATAGGCGGGGGCAGGGGATCTAACTGTTGTCTGTCCAGCGCTGTGATTCCCCTTGGTTTGAGTACTGACAATTCTGCCAGCGCTAGCCTCACCTATCTGGTTTGTGAGTATCATGTATAACTCGAGGCAAAATTTGTATCGTTACATTGTTGTGTAATGTTCTGTGCATCTACTGTGGGAAATCAGGGTATTTACCCGACCACATATAGTAGCGCACCTTCATGTTTGTGTATGTATGTTTCTCCTGCCTACTTCCTAAGTTCCGGAGAAAGACATGGGTTATATAAGAGACCTGATCCATTCTTTTTGAGGATGGAAATGATTGTCTTATTCTATACCTGCGTATTTCTCTGTGGGCTGGCGATTGGGTGCCTGATAGGCGGGGGCAGGGGATCTAACTGTTGTCTGTCCAGCGCTGTGATTCCCCTTGGTTTGAGTACTGACAATTCTGCCAGCGCTAGCCTCACCTATCTGGTTTGTGAGTAAAATTCGGCGCTTGTTGTCAACACTTGATGAAATCTACCATCGCATATAACAACACACAAATCGGGTCCGAGTAACGTTTTCAATTTCATTGCGGTAGTTTCAAGTACAGGACAAATTTAAATGTATAGGGCATAACGTATTTTATCCACCACGAAGGTCATTTCAAAGAAAACCGAAGGGTTTGAACAAATTTTGGCACAAGCTGAACTGATTGGAACAGGCCGCCGCGACCTTTTGCCGAGAGTCGACCACTCCACCACTGACCTGAGCCACCCGGCTCCCCAGAGAACGCAAGTGAATGTTTGTGAACATGCAGATGAAATGACTACACTGGTTGAGTCATACCTAACAAAACGTTACAATAATTAGTGCATTAGCACAAGCAGGAACAAAGGAGCAATTACTGAAACTGGGCGGTTACATGCGGGCCATGCCATGTCATAGACTAAAGGGACATAAATGAAATTAAGATGAAACTCTTTGCCAGAGCAGAAACAAAACAAAAACAAAACCAAAATCCTAAAATCATTAAAGATGCTGCTGGTACTCCGCCTTAATTTGCGAACATTGTCTTCATTTCAACGGACTAATTATTAACCGGTGAGCAAAAGGTTTTCAGGCCGACGTCTGTCACAGATGGCCCGCGCACAGCGCAGCTGTGCACGGGGCCATGCGTGGCCATCGTCGGCCCAAGGACCTTTCGCTCTCGGATTATTCCCTGAACAGACGCTCCATAACTTGTAGACTACTCCCATGGAAATACTGATTAGCTCCTTCAAGGCGTCCCGCATCCATAGTTGCGGAAGTGTCGTATAGCGTTGCCGCCGGCAACGCTGCGCAACACTTTCGCAGCTGTTGATGCGGAGCACCCCGATTGAGTTAACGCACTGACTGATCCGGACGATACCGCCTGGCGGCGGAAACTGAAGAAGAGTAACTGCGCGCGTCTTTTTCAGTTTTGTTGTTGCCCAAACCGGTGTCGTCAGTGGCCGTCTGAAGGATTTAATAATAACATAATGTGTGCTGGCCTGTGATCGCGGACGACTTAACCCTCTCGCTGCCGAGGCAAAGCGTACACAATCCCACTGCAGGAGACACAGATCCTCACGTGATCTCGCAGTCGCGGGGGTTCATGCATGAAGATCTATGCCTCTTGCCGAAACCAATTTGTTATCCAGGTTTTTTTTCGGCCAGAACAGATTTTGAAAAGAAAATATGCGTCCAGTGATCGCGGACGGCTTAATAATGAGGCATAATGGCGTAATGAAACAAAATCACAGACTGACACACACGTTCCCGATGCGCAAAAGGCCATCGGGCCGACGTCGGCCGCCGTTGGCCCGCGCACGGCCGTGCACAGACACGCACAGCCGTGCACAGACACGCACAGCCGTGCACAGACACACACAGCCGTGCGCGGGCCAACGGCGGCCGACGTCGGCCCGATGGCCTTTTTGAGCGTTGGGTTGGATCTGTAAAATCTCTGAAGGTTCTTGCGCATTACTTTTTGTTGTCCCCCGACGCCCTTCTCTCACAATCTGGTAAATACGTAATGAAAAACACCGTTTCACATCATCATTACGAAACAGTTGGGTGCGCCCTTAACTCCTTCTACCCCAGACACACCACAGCAAGATATGGATCGACCATGATAGTTCAAGGGTGTTGCCAGAATAGCTTGGCGCCTATGGGCGCCAAGCTATTCTGGCATCACCCTTGAACTATCATGGTCGATCTGTGTCCTGCACTGCAAAGCGGTCTTCAGAGGATAATGGCAACATTTGGGGACTTCGGTGTTGGGGTACAATGAGTTAATACACCGCTAAAGCGGCTTGTTTGGGGTGGGCGGGGGACGCGGTGGGTGGGGATGTAGCGGGAAGGTTGGTGGGGGTGGTGATGGTGTTACTGTCACGGCATCACTGACACTGGCTGCCTCCCTCGGTTGCTGCGCTGCCGAGTGAATCGAGGGAGACAACCAGTGCCGGTTTACAAGGACTTCCTTTTGCCAATCACGAATCATGCAAATTAAGATTTGAAACAGTTACGAATTTATGACAAAAGCGTTCACGAATCACGTATCACGAAGATGGTCGGTCAGGAGTAACTGAAGCTGAAACCAAAAATATGGCAGTCACATGGCAAGAAGGACAAGTTGACTCCTCCGAAAATAAGTTGTCCCTCTTGCGATGATGATCTGATATAATCTGATAGCCAAATACACCTCATGTCATGGCACAGCTGGTCCAACGACCGGCTTGTTCAGATAGTATGTCCGTTAATTCATTCGAGAGGCGGCACGTCTCGAATGAGTTAAAAGTTCTGGTAAACCAAAGTGACACAGTTGCAGTGCGGCCACATTGATCAGCGTTCAGCTAGCACTCCATGGGCATTACTGAGCTGTCCATGTCCCCCATAATCCGCTCAGTAGGGCCGTCCGTTATCACTCCGGTGCCGTGGACGTGAAACCCCGAACCTGATGGCACAGCCCGGCTGTCTCCCCTGCTGAGAAGGGAGAGTACGCAGGGAAGTGTATACCCGTCTCAGCACAGGGGGAAAAAAGGCTGGGATGTGCACAGAGGTGCATGGGGATTTCTTTGTGTTGCAGCGAGGTATAGTCTCTGTCCCTTGCCGCACGGTGTTAACCCTTTGGCTGTCGGTAGCGTATTTTGTCGTAGGAATCTCGACCAAACACGGCTACCGGCAGCCAAAGGGTTAAAATTAACCGATCACCCAGTCGACTGAGTTCTTTGTGTGCACATGCGTGCGGGTCACAGCGATACAAAGTAGATATCAAACAAAATCACATTACATTTTTAAAAATCGATTTGTTGCAGCCTTTGTTTTAATGTTCGTGACACATCATTTTGACAGATTTAACTCATTTGGCCCCAACCCCCTACAGCAGGAGGTGGATTGACCATGATAATTCAAGGGTAGTGTCAGATTAGCTTGGCGCCATCAGGCGCCAAGCTAATCTGACACTACCCTTGAATTATCATGGTCGATCCATCTCCTGCAGTTGGTACATGAGTGTTTGGTGACACCTCCAAAATGTGGGAATTGCGACCCTTCGGGTTAATTGGGTTAGCCTTGTTGGGGCTGGAATGGGGAATGGTGCTTGGGGATAGTGGATGGGGGTGGGAAGTGGGGTGGGGCTGGGGGTGGGTGGGTGGATTGGTAGATGTGAAGGAGGGTGAAAAGAGAGAGAGAGGGCAACGCCCTAGCTGCCACGACACCCGCTGAACGGATGCATCGACCGTGTTAGCTCGAGAGTGGTGCGAACGGGTCAGCTTGACCTAACAATGGTCTATCCGTCATTTAGCCCGTTCTCTTGTCAGCGGGCTGTGTTTTGGCAATCATCCTTACTTCAACCTGAAAGATCCCCAGCCGCCGAAAGAACACGGATGCACTGCGGCTTCAGCAAGAGGCATAGATCCTCATGAGCCCCCTCAACTGCGGGGGCTCATGAGGACCTATACCTCTTGCATTTGAGTGATATTCAATTATTCTCGGCCGCGAAGTCGCTAAAGACCTTAACATGTGATGTCATGCAAATGGCGGGAGATCAAAGAGTTTTCACTAGCTCATTATAGACCTCTTTTGTAAGCCAACGGATCTGCGCTCACAGAATCACGCTGTCCTTTTGTTTTCTTCTTTTCCTGTCCTTCTGTTTCTTTGTCAGTCAAGGATTCTTTGGTTCTACTGCTCTTTTGGGAACACATCTCATACTAAAATAATAATTAAAAAAAAAAACTAAAACTAAATTCTTTCTGTAACTTTCGTAATTTTACTTGAGTTGTGTCTAAAGGTATGCAGAAAAAGAGGACACAAGATGCACGTAGAGTTGGGTTTTTTTTTGCGGATAAAAAGAGTATTCAAAAGACTTGATTAAAATACATGTATATCTAAAGAAAAGAAGTACCCAACGGCGGGAGAAAGAAACACGCTTAGAAAAGATGGGTACAACACAATTTATTAATATTTCGGGTAAATACCCTTTGTCAAAATAGACAAACAAACAAACAGATAAGTAGCGGCTAATCTCTCTGTCTGTTTGTTTGTTTGTCTATTTTGACAAAGGGTATTTACCCGAAATATTAATACATTGTGCTGTACCCGTCTTTTCTAAGCGTGTTTCTTTCTCCGTTGGGTACTTCTTTGCATTTTACACGCTTGGCAGTCAGCGTTTTGGTCTGGATTGCTTATTCATGTATGTCCAGGTATACAAACTTTGCATACTAAACGCATTCAGCCCGACGCACGTATTTCCCAAATTTTGGAGGCGTCATCCAACGACTATGCACCAGGAGATGGATCGACCATGATAATTCAAGGGTAGTAGCCAGATAAGCTTGGCGCCTGTCGGCGCCAAGCTAATCTGGCACTACCCTTGAATTATCATGGTCGACCCATCTCCTGCTGTAGTGCGTCAGGGCTGAATGGGTTAAGATCAGAAAGAATCGTGGCCTTTAACCGTGTGGCTGTCGGTAGCTATCTTTGTCGCGATGATTCCTGCTGGAACCATCGTGACCAAACACGCTACTGACAACATAAAGAGTTAAAGTCAACCAAAATGACTCAGGGTGGAGATGTATCTAAGTGTGGCCGATCTCCGCCCATTAACAGAGACAGAGACATATTGTGTGTGTGTTAACCAACTGCCTCGGCAGCAGGGCAAATGAATATATATATAGTTGCTTCTTTCATACGAAGGGAGCTGGATGCGAGGCTAAATGTGTGCTGGTCTGCGATTTTGGACCTTACGGCCAAAGCCGTAAGGTCCAAAACCACAGACCAGCACACGGGCGTAAGTAAACGTAAAAGTTACACTAACACGCCGAAATAATTGCTATTAGATGGCTTTGTCTTCAGGGGCGTGAGCGAAATTTTACAGAAGTGAGGCGTGTGATTTGCAAGGACTAGACAATGCGGGTTTGTTTACTCAAACGTCAATTATCAAAACAAATGACACTAAATAATTGGTCGGAGGGTGGGGGTGGGGGTGGGTGGGGGGGGGGGGGCGGAGGGCGGAGGGCGTTGGGGGATGGTGTGGATGGGAAGGGGTGGGTGGGGGTTGTGGAAGGGCGAGGCAAAAGTTGGGTGGGGCTTTCACGATATTATCCATGTCTGCTTGATTTTTTTAATTGAATTTTGAAAACAAAAATCCAAAGAATATACTGTTACTGTTAGCAGTTGGACAATGATAGTTCAAGAGTAGTACTTAATCAGATTTGCCCCTGGATTCACATCTTGATTCTTGCATAGAGCATTTGAACCCAGATGACCGCCCTAACGTTCCACTGCTGAGGAAACTGAACAACATTCAACTACAAGAGGCATAGATCATCATGGGCCCCCGCAGTTGCGGGGGCCCATGAGGATCTATGCCTCATGCTGGCGCCAATGTGTGTCCATGGTCATAAACGGCTGGACCTCTTTGGTGTTGAATTAAACAGTTCAGAAAAGCAATGTGCGTCCACTGGCAGCGAAAGGGTTAAACGGTGGATTCAAATAGGTCCGATCTCTCACAGCAAGAGGTGTAGATTCTCGTGAGCCCCTGCGACTGAAGATGCTCATAAGAATCCATGCCTATTATATTGCAGAGATAAGGAGCTTATCATACTGACAGACTGTGAACAGATGCCCCACCACATGGGAGCCAGTTGGCTGCGGCAGTGAAACAGGCTTGTAATTACGGGTGGAAACTTGGGAGGTGAGTGGGGTGGGGGAGGGTGGTCATACGGGTGGGGTGGAGATAAAGGGGTGGGTGGAGACGTTTAAGAATGGGGTTAGCAGAGGTCGTTGAACGCGCGAAGAAAAGATTAAAAGGCGAAGAAAATTGATTTTCAGTTCAAGTGCAGCATATTTAATACATCATGCACGGTAGTCTCAAGACCGTCTCAAAGCGGTAATCGTTCGGCTGTCGGTAGCGCTTTTTGTCGCGATGGTTCCTGTAGGAATCACTGAGACAAAAAGTGCTACCGACAGCCAAAGGGTTACGTTACGGATGAAAAGAAAAGAAAAGAAAAGAAAAGAAAAACCTTAGGAAAAAACACAAACAGAATCAACACACACACACACACACACACACACACACACACACACACACACACACACACACACACACACACACACACACACACACACACACACACACACTCACACACACACACACACGCACACACACACACACACACACACACACACACACATCATCATCATCATCATCATCATCATCATCATCGACTAATGTCACGTCACGAAAAAAAAAAACATGTTACTAATATTGAGCATACATTTTGCAACATGATTATTGCAGTACGAACGTTCCTGTAATATTTCCTTTATCTGCAATAGGCATAGATTCTCATTAGACCCTTCAACCGCAGGGGATGATGAGAATCTATGCCTATGGCTTACAGAGATACCATTTGCATCTTGAGACTGAGCGGCACAGAGTAAGACGAACTCAGTGCACTAGTTAACAGACATGTTACTGCAGTGCTTTGACTGTTCGGTGCTTTGTCTTTGAGATCACCTTTGTAAATGGCTAAGGGCGCTATAATAATAATTACGGTATTTATAATGCGCTTATCTTATAATAATTATAACTCTAAGCGCGCACTCACAACTCGCACACGCATGCGCACGCTTTAGACAATGACTCGCGCTAACCCTTTGGCTGTCGGTGGCGGTTTTCCTCGCGATGATTCCGGCAGGAATCATCGCGAGGAAAACCGCCACCGACAGCCAGAGGGTTAAATCCAAAACGGAAGTTCTATTATTTTATAATTTCTTATTTGTACAGCCTTATTCCTGTTTGACCAACGCTCTCTCTCTCTCTCCACCCCCTTTCTCTTTCCGTCTGTCTCATTTTTAGTGCTATTCGATCCCTTTGTTTGCACAAACATCGTCCTGTAAGTACTGCAATTATTTCGTCGCGCACAAATTGCTTTGCATTCATACGTCTTTGGGAGGCTCTCGCAATGCGCAAAAGGCCAGTCGGGCCGACGTCGGCCGCCGTTGGCCCGCGCACGGCCGTGCGCAGGCCAACGGCGGCCCGATCGCCTAGTTTTGCGCACTGGGCTTCATTGATCCTAGACGCTTCACATTTTTCTTTTGCTACCTCAAACAATAAATGCGAGAAAACTGCGCAACTTGAACCAGTGTTTTCGACCATTCTGCATACTTACGGTTATTTCAGTCCAAGTCCATATCTAGTACTCAGTCTTAGTCTATCAGCTAAAAGCATAGATTCTCATGAGCTTCTGCAGCTGCAGGGGTTAATGAGAATATTTACCTCCTGCTGACAATTTGGCTACATCGTTTAAACATTAACTCACTCATCTGGGAGTTGTCCTCTGAAGTCTGCGTACCAGCTTTGATACATGTTGACCATGGTAGTTCAAGGGTGGTGCCTATGGGCACCAAGCTGTTGTGACACCTCCCTTGAACTGTCATGGTAGATTCACATACCTTGGTGTAGTTGTAAGGGGTTAATGAGTTAACACTGAGACTGAGACTGTACAGTTACTATTTGCTTATATTTTTGTCGTTAGAAAGAACATCAATTGATACATTTCTTTTTCTTTCTCAAGATTTCATCATGCCATATAGGGAATCATTTACCTGTTCGCGCAATATTAGGTGTAGTATGGCTAAGCAATCTCATCAGCAGTCAGATTTTGAATGATTTCAGCAGAAACATTTGAGACACTGACTATATTGATAATTTATTGTACTGACATTAACTGCTTTATGTTTGTTCGTTTGTTTGCAAGTCCATCTGACCGATGTTTTCATGCTCGTACATCAAGATTGCAAACATTCATTTTACTATCGAGAGTCATGTACTGATTAGTCACAAACCAGATAGGTGAGGGTAGCGTTGGTAAAACAGTACACCTACCAAGGGGAACTACTCAGCGCTGGCTGGACATACAAACAGTTAGCCCTCTCCTATCAGGATGTATAATTATGATCGTCTCGTTCTTTACCTGCGTATTTTTCTGTGGGCTGGCGATTGGGTGCCTGATAGGAAGGGGCAGGGGATCTAACTGTTTGTATGTCCAGCGCTGAGTAATTCCCCTTGGTATGTGTAATGTACTGATTAGGCGTGCGTCTGTGTGTGTGTGTGTGTGTGTGTGTGTGTGTGTGTGTGTGTGTGTGTGTGTGTGTGTGTGTGTGTGTGTGCCAGTTCCACACAATTGTGCCTGTACAAGATGTTGTCCCCTCCACTCTTCCAGTAAATAGGCCTATTATCCATCAGCAGTTGTGCTTAGAGGCGTCTCTTGGCTTGACTTCGCGAACGAAGATTTTATAGGAGTTGCCCACGACGTCTGCAGGCTTGTTCGTGGCTGCGGAGGCCAATCCGAGACAGGCAGGTTCGACCGCAGTGGCTGCAGGGGAAGGTCTGGCCAGGGTTCTGAGCTGCGGCATCTCTGTTTTTTCTCCTGAGCCGCTTGTCCTTAAGGCTAGCTCTGTGAGAGTCCTCAAAGGAGACAGCTGCCTTGTAAATGGTAGAGCGCCAGGTGTCACGGTCCGCAGCAAGCGAAGACCACTGGTGGTGGTCGATTTGGCAGGCACTAAGTGACTTCTTGAGACAGTCTTTGTATCTCTTCTTTGGTGCCCCTCTGTCACGGTGGCCAGTAGCAAGCTCGCCGAACAGGGTGATCTTTGGTAGGCGATGATCCTCCATCCTGGAGACATGCCCCGCCCAGCGGAGCTGTGTCCGCAGCAGCAAAGCCTCGATGCTCACAGTTTCAGCCTGTTCAAGGACCTCGACGTTGGTGACATAGTCACTCCAGTGAATGCCCAGGATGGTACGCAGGCAGCGCTGGTGGAAGCGTTCGAGGAGTCGTAGTTGGCTGCGGTAGAGGGCCCAGGACTCGGAACCATACAGCAGGGTGGTGAGGACCACAGCTCTGTACACGCTGATCTTGGTGCCTGTTTTCAGCTGTTGATTGTGCCACACCCGCTTGAAAAGTCGCCCGAAAGCACTGTTCGCTTTTGCCAGCCTGCTGTCAAGCTCCTTGTCCAGCTTGGCGTCCGACGTAAGACCAAGACTTATACACCTCAGGGCTCCGTTGCTAGAGTGAGCTTAGCGCTGCGCAAACCACTTTGCGCAGCACTAAGCTCACTCATGCAACAGAACAGAGGTCTGCACACAGTAAGACTCCAAATTCAGATCAGCACACACATCTTTTTGATCGTCCGGCGTGTGATTCGGCCGGAATATTGTAGGCCTGCAGCTGGCTCAATGTAAACCTTTGTTTCTCAGGTGGAGAGAGTCACCTGGCATTTCATCGCACGATTTTTTTTTGGTTTGTGATGGCCAGTGAGTCTGGATTTGTCGGCCTAAAGTCGTAAGCTCCAAAGCCACAGACCAGCTCTTACTCATTTGGAGAGGACGACGGTATGCGCGCTGAACTAAGCCATCTTAGGATATATATTTTATTCTCCCGACGGTCTTCTAGCTAATAGTCCCCGATCACTTTTAGTGCCAGTGGGACATTAAAATGAAGATAGTCAGTTAGTCAGGTCTTCTAGCTAGTCACCATGCTGTTGCATATACGTAAAGACCATTTTGTCTGCCGGCTCATCATGTGTGTGTGCCGTGTGTGTGTGTGTGTGTGTGTGTGTGTGTGTGTGTGTGTGTGTGTGTGTGTGTGTGTGTGTGTGAGTGAGTTTTCTGCTCCTTGTAAATCAATGTATTTTTTGTTGTTGTATGTGCTTGTTTTTGTATTTTGCTTTGTGTTTCATTACTGTGATTGTAAAGCGCCTAGAGCATCTTGGTGATTTTAGGCGCTGTACAAATTACCTTTATTTATTATTATTATTATTGAAAGAACTGTAGTGTATGTAATCAAACTCTCGGGGCAAATAAAATCCATGATGCAATTGCGCTTGACGGTCACTCATACACGCCTTCAATCTGCACGAGATATAGATTCTCGCGAGCCCTTAAATAAACTTTCAAATGCATGAGGCATAGATTCACGTGACCTCTAAACGCACCGGCATCTGCAAGAGGCATAGATTCTTATGTACCCCTGCGACTGCAGGGGAACATGAGAATCTATGCCTCTTGCTGAAAGCCATCAGTTCCATTTCTGCGTCTCTGGAAGGAGGTGTTGAGCGGGTTTATCTCTGCGTCTGCTTCGGGCATTGTCCTCTAAGCAGATGCGTCCCAGTTATTTGTTTTGAAGACGCTATCGACCTTCTCGATTGGGGAGTTCCTCGAACAAGGGCAGGTAATGACACTGTTGCTGGACAAGTGTGCTTAAAAAAAAACCCTGTCAATACACTATGTAAATACTTCACGGAAAATAAAAAAAAAACGCCTGAAAAAAAACCTCCACAAAAAACATTGAACAGAATATCGATGAACCAGAAAGAAAACGCTTGAAACTGCGCGGGTCGGTGATTACATGAATATGTGAACATTTTTTGACGCGTTTTGATTGTTTGAACAAATTGATTGTAAAAAAATGTCTTCCTTACTTCGGAATTGAAGCAGCCTCAGGCAATCGGCACACTGAATTTTTTAGTACATGGAGGTCGCCAAAACACCGATTGTCTCCTTCGATTCGCTGCCGCTGATTAGTGCAGCGAATCGACAGAGACAACCAGTGTGGGTCGCCACAAGAAAATTCGCTTAGTTTGTCTAGATGGTCCTTTTCTGTTGAACATGATCATTTGGCGCAGCCTAGTGGCATAGGAATGCCGGGGGTGGGGTTGGTGGGGGTGGGGTTGGTGGGGTGGGGTTGGTGGGGGTGGGGTCTAGTTGATGGGAGGGTGAGGGTGTATGGGATATCGCCATTTATACGAGTGTTTCCTCTGCCAGAGTATTCTTTGGCACTACCTCAAGCTGCTTTCTTGACGTGGGCGGCCTATGCCTGTATCTCTTTCCGGCCCAAACAGAGTTTTTGTAACAGGCACAGACTCGCCCCCGTATCCCCCCCCCCCCCTTCTCCCCAACGCAGCCCCTCCAGCTTCCACTGAACTTGTTTGATTGTCGTTTGATTTGAAGAGGTTATGTACCTTATGTCTTGTACCTTTCTTGAAAATCTCCCCCACCCCCCCACCCCCCCAAAACAAAAAAAAACAAACAAAAACAAAAAAAAAAAAAAACAAAAAAAAAATCACTGATATAATTATTATGGTTCAGCGGCACACTGATCATCTCCCTCGATCAGCAACCAGTGACAACCAGTGTGGATGGTCGAAGCACTCAGCTACATTTATTAATCCTTTTGCTGTCGGCAGCAGTTTTTCTTCGCAAGGATTCCTGCAGAAGTCCTCGCGACAAAAACCGCTACCCGGCGCCGACATCCAACGGGCGAAAGGCCGAGGTCACCTGAGCTTAACGCAGTAAAAGCGGGAGCAATGACATTGAAGAAGTCGAAAAGAAAGAAATAAAGAAGAAGGAGACGAATAAGAATTAACCAGAACAAGGAAGAGGACACAAAATCCACGATTAACAATTCTGATGTCATCAAGAATAATGAAGTATCTCTCCACTGGGGATCGTAATTTCTGATTCTCACAAATGCGAACACAAGACAATTATTCCGGCATCTTCTCAAACAGACGTCAAGTGGAGTCCAGAAAACAGAGTCTTAAGACCAATCTCTGTCAGATAAGAGGTATATATTCTCATGAGCCCCTGCGACTGCATGGGCTCATGAGAAACTATGCCTCTTATAAGATTTTTTGTTTTGCAGACGTGATTTAAAATCCTGAAAATCTTACTTTTTTCCCAAAGGGCAAACACATAGACGGTTCCAATATCTGCCAGTAAGAGGTATATTTTCACATGCGCCCTTGCAGGGTCAGGGGTTCATGAGAATCCGTGCATCTTGGAGATGGAAGACTAGAAGCGCGCAGACAAATTAATTTTGTGAAAACACTTTAGAGTCGCTTTTAGAGCCGGTTTCAGCCAGTCAGAACAGACTTCCTGCTCGCGGACAGGGAATATCTCTGTCCATGCTGTTCCATGTTGTTTTCACCTCGCATACTGTTTTGCTTAGTCACTATTACATATAGTTAAAGACAAATGCCGTTATATTCACAATAGACAATAGATACGTCGTACTTATCTAATATTCGCAATACATGCTTTTACTTTTCGCAATGTGCAAAATCACGATTAGCAGACTATTTTAAAAAAAGACCCTGGAGACAGCAACGCAGAAAGCCCTGACATGCTGACAGGGTGTGGATCGTCCATGATAGTTCAAGGGTGGTGTCAGAATAGCTTGGCGCCTGTAGGCGCCAAGCTATTCAGACACCTACCTTGGACTATCATGGTCGATCTGTGTCCGGAACTGTGAAGCAGACCTGAAAGGATATATAAAGAAATTATAATTTTGTCCTTTGCTACAACACGTTAAAACAATGGTCATTCTGATTGAGAATATGTATATTTATTCACTTCGTGCCTCTTATTGCGAGAAGCAAAACCAATAACAAAAGCAGAAAAGAGTTTAGTGTGGAACAGCAAGAATTCTCTTTCGTTTACGTAAACACGATACGAAACGAAATAGCAAGGAGCCTCAACGTTGCAGTGCCGGTGTCAAAGGCTGTCACACTTATAAGGTAACGTATTGCGCTCGTAAAAGTTCATCTGCTAGCAAGGTCATCCTGACCGTTTCTTTTCTTGTCCTTGATTGGTTGATAGAGGTACAAAGCATCATTTGATTGGATATTGCAAATATGTTATAAACATTACTTAATTCTGTCCATTGCGCACAGAATTAAAGTCAACAGTGATTATTCAAGAGGCTTGCATCAAATTTGAGGTTGCATGTGGCGGAAAGTGATAATTGATTAACTTAACTCTTTCAAGGCGCCCAGCATCAATAGCTGCGAAAATGTCATTTAAACGACATTTTCGCAGCTATTAATGCGAGGCTATTCGTGAAAGATTTTAAACGGTTCTTTGCCAAGATTTCTGCGATATCTGGACATCTGAAGTGACAATAGCACACGCAGTAACATTCAAAATAGACTCCCCCCCCCCCCCTTTCCAAACAAACAACAACAAAACAAAACGAACACAAGCATGCGTTTCGGCTGCGTTTATAAAGTGACATTTAACATTTCAATGTTTATATTTCAAGTTTGACAAGTCTCTTAAAGAGGCTTGTCAAACTGGAAATCAGTATGAACATACAAATGTCGCATTATAAATACATAGCATATTCAGATTAGACTCAAACTCTTATTGTATAACGCTGCAGTTCTATTCTGGGCGGCAAGGCGGACTTGAGCAACCAGCGACACTCCCTCTTGTTCTAGATCTCTCGGTGTTGTACCGGCATTGTCTCCATTTATTTTAGTTCGAGCAAGTTTATGATATTCTTTAACCCCTTCCCTGCCACTGTACGTACGTTGACTTGTACGTACATTTTTGTTTCCCAAATCTTGGTTCATTGAACGACCAAAAGCCAACATCGTCCAAGGAACATGGGTACACACTGGTCTCAGCAAGAGGCATAGATCCTCATGAGCCCCAGCAGTCGCGGGGGCTCATGAGGATCTATGTCTCTTGCAGTTGAATCGTGTTCACTTCTTTCTCTTGGGCAGTGAAGGGGTTAATCGAGTTTGGGCTTGTCTCCCTTCGATTCTCTACCATGGAAGACAACATGCGTGAGGTGATCATGAATTTCCGCGAGTCTGAAAACAAATTCCACACTGGCGGACATTCGCGTGATGAACACAGATGATGATACGGGACCAACGATGGATACAAAGAACACAGGACTTAGCAAGAGACATAAATCCTCATGAGCCCCCGCGATTGCCGCGGGGGCTCACGAGGATTCATGTCTCTTGTAGATGGGTAGCGTTCGCCTTGTGCGCCGGCAGTTAAGGGGTTAAATATAAATAAACGTGAACGTCGGATATAACAAAATGCAAACGGAGCCACTTTGTTGTTATATTTTGAAGTTTGTTTTTACAGGCCAAGTAATCTACTGACAGAAAAAATTCTTGCTCTGGACCTGAGGAAAAGCGCTGTAAAAGATCTATGGTGACTCTGTGTGTGTGTGTGTGTGTGTGTGTGTGTGTGTGTGTGTGTGTGTGTGTGTGTGTGTGTGTGTGTGTGTGTGTGTGTGTGTGTGTGTGTGTGTGTGCGAGTTATATCGGATCTCGTTACAGACCAAGTGGACTGCACTAAGTTTGTCTCATTTCCTGTCGTTCATTAACACACTTTTTTTTCTCTCTCCTCTTCAGTAACGGTTGTGGATCAGGAAAAACTACCATCAAAATCATTTTTAAATACTTTAAATGAGTTTAGCCTCTGTCAGAGAGAGGCATACATTCTCATGAATCCCTGCAGATGCAGGGATTCATAAGAATATATGACTCTCTCTGGCATGGATCAACTCTATTTAAATCAGCAGAATAATGTATTCCTTGAGGATTGCGGTTCTCCAGGGCGGTAGACAATCATACTGGTAAATGTGAATGTGACATTTCCAATTTGTGTCAACCTGGATTATATTTCCATTCTGGCCTCTTGCCTTGGCATAAATGTCAGTCTTGTGTTTCCGTTTTCATCTGATGCAGAGGGCACCACCATATCATTACATCCTTCGCGGTTATGGAACAACAGGGTGATGGGTGTGGCGGCAGGTTTGTATGGCGGCGAGGAGTGGGGTGGGGGTGGTGGGGTGGAGTGGGTTGGGGGTGGGTGGGTGGGATGGAGGGGTGTTTGAAAAATAGATTTTCATGAGGCCTGCACTGCAGTAGATTCACGGTACCTATTGCTGTATAAGCGTTAACCCAGTCAGCCTTGACACCCTACTGTACAGCAGGAGATGGGTCGACCATGATAATTCAAGGCTAGTGCCATATTAGCTTGGCGCCTGTCGGCGCCAAGCTAATCGGGCACTACCCTTGAATTATCATGGTCGATCCATCTCCTGCAACTGGAGCATAGTCGTTAGCCATGCTGGTAGGCACTCGCCAGAAACTTTCCCAGCTCCCTCCGCCCTCCACTTCAATCGACAGCACCCCATCTCCCTCTGACTCTGCCAAAACTCGGCATTATCCTCGATTCCTCTCTTCCATGACCAGCTTTGTTCCGCCAGGCCAGGAATGCTACTTCCACTCCGCCGCATCGGTCAGACAGCAAATACTCATACCGAAGCTGCACCAAACTTGCTTCTGACTCTCAGCTCGCTCGGCTCTCGACACCCCATCAGACCTCTCTCGGACCGAACGACGTCCGCCAGCGCTTCGAACAATCCTGACGCCTCACCGATCTCCCAACTTACTACGCTGTAACTCTGATCGCTCACTCGCCTCTTCGGTTTCTACACAAATATCCCAAACTCTAATTCCTAAACTCTCTCTGGGCCTGTCCTTCGTCAGACTACATCTTTGCAGTTCAGCAGACACAGGCTCGCACCATGGATTGTTTCACTATTTGGGTGGTGTCCAGAACAGCTTGGCGCGCGTGCGAGTGCGCCTAAGCTGTTTTTGGCACCAGCGCCTTGATCAATCTTGTTCGATCCATTATCTTGTTGTAGATGACGCTTACACTAAATGAGTTAAGAAAGTTATGAAGACTATCTGACGGGTGTGAGAGTACACTTTTACCAATGTGAAAATGTAGGTACAAATAATTACGAATCGAAAGCGCCTACCTAGCATTGTGACAGTAACACCGTTTCTATCATCGAACTGCCACTTCTCTCCCGCATGGCAAAACGATTTTCCCTGAAGTCTGCCCTACTACCGCCACTTTGAAGCAACGGCCTACGCGCCGGCCCAGCGGCCCACGTGCATAATTATTTGTAATTTTTAAATGATTTTTTGTTGTTGTTTTACACAGGGTGTCAAAGACACTAAAGGGCACGGAACTCTAGATCAATCATTACTCTTCAAGAGAATTATCAAACCTGAGCAGGCGGCCATCATGTCGAAGTCTGAGCTTCTTCCGGAGTTCCTGATTTTCCCGATGCTTGCAGCACATTGTTGGAGTATGGTTCGTCGACGTGACGCCAGTTGAATGTCAAAATGTGTCGGCTGAGGTGATCTTTACCTGGGACAAATGGGAAATGAATCAACGTGGGCTGGTCTGTGATTTTGGGCCTTGCGGCGTCAGCCGCAAAGCCCAAAAATCGCAGACCAGCGCACGGCTATGGTCGTTAATTGTCGGTCTTGAAGTTTTGATGATTTTTTTTTTTCTTCTCAGCATTGGACTCACTCCTGCAGGTAACAGTGTTTATCGACAAAGGGCTGGCATAGGTCTTAATTTTAAACAGAAAAATGGATTGAACCTTTGGACCAGTCGGACCAATTACTGTCTGTGACACTCGCAGGTAGGCCGCAACAAGTGCTGGGGCTTGCGAAGACGTATTCCCTGTACTGCGCTGGATCCTTTTGTATGCTAGTCTGTGATTTTGGACCTTACGGCTCGAAGCCGTAAGGTCCAAAATCACAGACCATCACGCATGTTGACCTACATACGGGGTACTAATATAGAGACACGTTAAAGTGATCTGCTCCAGGGCGGGCTTCGTAGTTGGTACAGCGGGTTTTCAATGCTGTCTCGTGTCAACTAAGATTTGTTTCTACAAGACTGACCTATTACTATTACATTGGGTAAGCAAGTGTAACAGGTTTTCTATTGCAGCCCCTGGCACGTGTCGAGGGGAACTCTCCTGCGTACAGTGGAGATAAAGAGCAGAGAAGTATTTCATTTCACGACATTAAACTAAGATATTTCTACCATTTCAAGCTCCATGTGAGTATGGGAGGTTTTCTACCTTACCGGGGAAACTCTTCTACGTAAATAGGATAAGAAGAGCAAAAAGATCTTTCATTTCACGACATTCAAAATCTACAAGAATGTAAGTTGAATTCGTCCTTTTGCCGGCGCAGAGTTGTTTTGTACGATACACTAAGAACATTTAGAAAGGAGATATTCAAAACCTATCAGCCATGTACAACCTGGACCAGATTACTTTAAATTGTGAAGATCACGCGACACGGAAACAGGCACAATTATGGACCTGTCTCTGATTTTAAACCTTACAACATTAACGACTAGTAAAATCAAAGACCACACATTTAGCATACATTCGTGTTCCTTAACCCATTACATCCTGATACGCTCTCATATGAGTTAAATTTGACCATGATAGTTCATGATAGTTGATAGTTGATAATTTGACCATGATAGTTCATGATAGTTGATAGTTGATATTTGACCATGATAGTTCTGATAGTGATAGTGATAATTTGACCATGATAGTTCATGATAGTTGATAGTTGATAATGTGACCATGATAGTTCATGATAGTTGATAGTTGATAATTTGACCATGATAGTTCATGATAGTTGATAGTTGATAATTTGACCATGATAGTTCATGATAGTTGATAGTTGATAATTTGACCATGATAGTTCATGATAGTTGATAGTTGATAATTTGACCATGATAGTTCATGATAGTTGATAGTTGATAATTTGACCATGATAGTTCAAGGGTGGTGCCAGAACAGCTTGGCGCCCAGGGGGCGCCAAGCTGTCCTGGCACCACCCTTGAACTATCATGGTTAGTCCATCGTCGAACTGAAATGTAGCCTTCATAGGACAAATCACTAATCTGAAGGAAAAAAAAAAAGCCTAAGGTTGTAGTGGGTTAATATGGAGAGCGAATCAAATTTCAATATACTATGGGGAGAAGGAAGCCGACATTGATACAACAAGAAACCTTCTCGAAAGACAGCAATGAAACAGGACGGGCCTGGACCTTGCTACGCAGGCGTCGGTAGAGAAATTCGTTTTTTTTTAGACGATATATTTTATATTGAGAGTATTAACCCACTGGTTGTCGGTAGCGGTTTTCTTCGCGATGATTCCTGCTCGTTAACCCTTTGGATGTAGGTAGCAGTTTTTGTCGCGGTGATTCCTGCCGGAATCATCGCGACAAAACCCACTACCGACAGCCAAAGGACTCATCTCTTCTGTACAACAGTCAGACAGAAACACATTTCCGTGAGGCATTAACTCATTGGGGACGTGCTGCATTCGGATACTCGGTGATAACGAGTATATTACAGTATTGGCCTCTTCTATGCCTTTATTTGGCCAGCATATCCATTTGGGAGAAAGGCCTTATTTGGCAAAAAGCTTGTATGTCCAATTTTGAAGCTTTTGAAGATTTTTTTTTCTTCTTTCTATGACATTGAAAGTCTCGATTTTCTCCAAAGCCAATGTGTCCGATCAACTAGATCGTCATTGTATAAAAATGAACATCTCGCTTTTCGAATCCAAAAAAAAAGATATACTGACTTTTGCCAAATAGCGGCAGTGCCGCACACTGTCAGAGACAGTGGAGAATTACGTTTTTATGTAGTACACCAATGCACAAAATCGAGCTCTTCTGTACACTGTCGAAGACAGTGTACAGAAGAGGTCGATGCTGTACATAACCTGATATATATGGGTCGTAAAAGCTCGTAGCTCGACCCGGGCCTGTCGGATTGTGTATCGGCGACGTGTCCTTTGATTGCGCAACTTTTCAGACAGCATTGATCCTTCCCCCTACATAAAACCAACATCCCAAAGCGCAAAAGGTCATCAGGCCGATGTCGGTCGCCGTTGGCCCGCGCACGGCCGTGCGCGGGCCAACGGCGACCGACATCGGCCCAATGGCCTTTGCGCGCCGGGATGGCTTTTGGCATTTCCTGCTGCGGAAAGTGTCAGCTTTGTCTTTTTATTTTACGCCTAATGCCAAACCGTTAGATGATGGATCGGCAACTCAAAGTTTCAGGCGTAGAAGTTAGAAGCGATCCTCGAGCTGTCACAATGCAATCTTTACCTTACGTACTTAAAAAAATGACAGTTTTAATTTTGCCCTTTTCTAAGGCCATTCTTTTATTTTTATTCTGAAGCCGATTGCAAGAATTTGGATCGAAGGCGACAGCTCAATGTTCTAAAAGTCAATTCAATCAAACACAAAGGGGAACGGGGTGGCTCGGTGTTATAGAGCGTTCGACTCTCGCCTGAAAGGTCGCGGGTTCGAATCCAGATGGGGTCAAAATTTGTTCAGACCCTGTTCGCCTTTGAGATCTCCTTCGTGGTAGACAAAAGACGTCAAGCCCTAAACGTTCAATGCTTTTCAATCAACCACTACACTAGAGCTGTTAGTCACGGTCGATCTTTACCGTGCATAAAAACACCATGGCTTCTGAAATTTCCGGCTGCTCAAAATATCAATCTTTTATTTTTTGCACTTCACTCACTCAGAACGCCAACCGCGTGAAAATGAATCGGGTGCTCGCTCACAGAGTAAAGACGCCACTAACCTAGAGCTGCCAATGTTGATCCTCAACTCATTTGAGACATGCGGAATCCGGATACGCGGCGAAAGATCGCGTATCCGAATGCGGCAAGTCTTAAATGTGTTAACCCCTTCCCGGCCAATGGACGCACACTGTGTTACTAAAATCTTTCTTAACCAAGCCGTTCAGGGAACATCGATACGAAGTGGTACCAGCAAGAGGCATAGATCCTCATGAGCCCCCGCAACTGCGGGGGCTCATGAGGATCTATGCCTCTTGCAGTTGGGTGGTGTTCCATTTTGTCTCAGCAGTGAAGGGGTTAACCTACAGGAAAACCTAACGCGGCTTTTGACATTTCCCGATGAGGCGAAGCGTCAATCTTTTATTTGTGTTAAGCTCAGAACAGACCTCCGTAAGGGTAACGCCTTGAAGACGGATCGAGCGCGCGTGACAGGTCAAGGTCGTAGGCGTTGAGCTCGTCGGCCACTACTATCGAGCTGTCAGTCATAAAGTTGATCTTCACCTAACAGTAACCCTTTCAAGCTCCATTGCCGCTGGACGCGAAATTATATTCTTAAAATAGCAGAGCAAATTAAAGACTGGAGTGTCCTAGCAGTTCAAGAAATATCCTGATATAAATGGAGCCAGCAAGAGGCACAGAACCTCATGAGCCCCCGAGGATGCGGGGGCTCATGAGGTTCTGTGCCTCTTGCAGTTGGGTGGAGTTTGCGTCTTTCCGGCAGCGAATGGGTTAAACTCAAAATAGCTTGTCGCATTTGCCTCTACCAAAAGGTGTCCATCTTGTACTTAGATTTTAACGCCAAGCTGCTAAGAGATGGGTTCAATTTGTTTAGGTCTCAGCATTAGGCACTACTCTCCAGATACCACAGATCTTCAGGGGACACTTATCCACTTTTTTTCAAAAACGTGGCTTATGTCGATAAAGTTCTGTCTGCTTGTAAGAAGAATAACTGATTTTCACTTCAAGGGGAAACTGTGACAAATGGAACAACCGTGACGGCTCAAGGGCGGACTCAAGGTCCCAATATTAGGCACAACTGTCCAGATTCAACAGACGCCACAGATCTTCAAGGCACCCTATATACTTTCTTAAGCTATACCGTAGCTTAGATCTGCCAATGATCTTTTGCGTAAGTCTGTTACTAAGAGACTTATGTCTTATGATGTATGACGAGTCCCTCTTACTTCCAGCGGCAACTCAGTGGCGCAAAAAGAAGAACCCCGATAGCTTAAGGGTCGTGCCTGAGTCGCTTCGCGCCTGGAGAGGCCTGGAGATGTGCCAAGCTAACCAGGCACTTCCTTTGAGAGTATCAAAGTCGACATGTCTTCAGCCGTTTTTAAGTCTCTTCTATTTATAAAAGAGACTTTTTAGGACGGAACGCGGTGAAACGATTGTAAAAGAACACACACGTTTTAGACTAAAACTCTGACAGTAAAGAAACAAGATAAAAATTACTCAAAGCTCGCTGTAGAACGTACTTTTGGCGCGAAATGCCGTATGTGTGTGTGCCAATGTGTGTGTGTGTGTGTGTGTGTGTGTGTGTGTGTGTGTGTGTTTGTGTATGTAAACAACACAATCTCAGAAGTTTGCGTACGTAGAAGCTTGAAATTAGGAGATTTGCTTCATTTAGTGGGTGCCTAGGAGCACCTCCGAGCATTTTGAAATTGGATGTCTGTCTCATTGAAGAGTTAAATGGCCGTTTATAGGAAGTCGGTTGACCCACATTAGAGTCGGCTATTTTCATTATATTCACTTGCGGTTTTGGATATAGCAGGATTGAAGAAAGACATTGGATGAGTTCGTTAGCCAGCTTTGCATCTGTTGAACTTTTTCAGTAAAAAAAAAATTCTATGCAGAAAAAAAGGAGAAGTAAAAAAAAAAAAAAAAATGAACCTCGACTTCTGGAGAAAATCAGACAGTGACGGTGACGTAAAAGCAGAAATTTTGTCACGACGCAGACATCGACGCACTCTCCCTCTCTCTCTCCAAATATTTCTGACGTCAGACTGATTTTTCTGGGAAATACACAGGGAACGCGACACTTTATGCATAGGCTACCATGCCCGGTCGCGTAAATGTGCTTGATTATTGCCGCTGCAATTTCAAACGTTTACCCACCTGCGGTGCGGCTTCTAAGCAGCCAGCGACAAATCCAGAATCTGTAGCAAGGAAGTGCGGACTTTTCTCACTGGATTCAAGACTTGAGATAAGAACTTGTAAATTTGAGCGCAGGACTGCGTGGCAAGCGACTGGGTATACGGAAGGTCTGATTTCGTACATGAAGCATTTATTGTTGGCATCATTTGCCAACCAGCACTGAGCTCATACCCTCATTCAACAATTACTCGTTCCTAAAAAAACAACATCCTGAAATGTCATAGATCTGTCACATTTTCTTTATTTATATCTCTTTCTCTCTCACTGCACGAGTGGCAACAGACTTTGCTTTCTAAACAGCATACGTGTTGACACGCACAATGGAAAGTTTAGAGCTCTCAGTTCAGTTTGAATTGCGACACATTAAATTTTGTGTTGCACTTGCGTAGTCATCTCGAAATAAAAGGCACATTAAAAAAAAAAAATGTCCTTGTCGTCTGCCACCATTTGATCTTTGCATTTTCCGTTTATTTATGATGTAAGGTGCCGGACAGCCCTGATCTAAGCGCTCAGACAAAAAGACCTAGGACAGATTCGTGCACAATACTAGAATTGCAGATTGGCCAGCCGATTAACAATTACAGGTACGGCAATGCATTGAACCCCCTGCGATTTTTAGGGGCTGACCAATCACAGTGTCGGAAAATGGAGTGACTGCATGACAAAAGGAGATATTTCAACATCAGAATCAGGTCAAAGACACCAGATAGAGCCCCTTGGCAGCGAGGACAGCTCGCATTTAAAAGGGACTTAGTGGGTTATGGCTCTCATAAACAAGAGACTTTGTGGGTTATGGTTCATCCCATCTTGTTACATAATGCTGCAGCAAAACGAAAAAGAAATAGAAAATAGTAAATCATAAAAAAATGATATCAACTTAACCCCTTCGCCGCCGACATACACAGGGGGCTCATGAGGATCTATGCCTCTTGCTGCAACCACTTTGTATTTGTGGTTTTTGTTTTGTTTTGTTTCCTCAGGGCGGAGGATGTTTGACACTGAACTGACATTGATTCCTAAAACACAGTCGGCGTCCATCCCCTGGTAGTGAAGGGGTTAACTCAATCTACCCCCATCACCGAAATCCTCAAATTTGTCCGCTGTCCTCTGAAGACTGCATTGCATCGCAGGACGTAGATCGACCATGATAGTTCAAGGGTGATGCCAGAATAGCTTGGCGCCCATAGGCGCCAAGCTATTCTGGCACCACCCTTGAACTATTATTGTCGATCCTTATCTTGCTGTGGTGTGTCTGGGGTAGAAAGAGTTAAAAGATCTGACGTTGCCTGTTGCGTGAGGTTTAGGAAAAGCGCAGGCGTGACGACGTGTATCCTGCTTGTGAATGCAGACCTGTCAAAATATTCATCGAAAAAAAGTGAAATGTGATAATTGATGACTGATGAATCACGTGGCGGTTGTGTTCGTTTGTGGTGGTGGTGGTGGTGGTGATGGTGGTCGATGGTGGTGGCGGCGGTCGAGGGTGGTGGTGGTTGAGATAATGATGATGACGCGTGAGCAACAGATGATACCGATGTTGATGGTGAGACTGAGTCTGTCTGGATATTTGTAATGAAAGCGCTGAATGCTGACGTTATTCAAAGTGTGACTACCAAGCGTCTAAAATGTAGAGAACACCACAATGAAGGAAAAAAACCCCCAAAAAAAACCCACGCTTAGAAAAGACAGTCACAACACAATTGTAATTGTCTTTTCTAAGCGTGTTTCTTTCTTCGTTGGGATGTTCGCTGACCACGTTCACGTAAAGTATGCTTGTATCGCCCGGGTAATGAGGTTGATTCACATCAAAAGAAGGAATAATAATAAGAATAAGAATAAGAATAAGAGTACTTTATTATCTCGAAAAGAGAAATTCGGTTGTGGTACATTTATAACAAATAGTACAACCAAGACATAAAAACATTTTAGCATCATTATGAACATTTTCTCCCTGCACTTGCACAGGTACAAATTCCCAATGGATATAAGGTAAACACTACAAAATCTTTACACATAACTCTTACACATCTCACACAAACATCTTTTATGGACTGAACTGAGCGGCACTTATACATTCACACCCACCTCTACATATGCATACATAATACGTGTGTTTCAACCTAGTCCTAACCCTCACTACTTATTATACAAACGTCTCAGTACATTATTACACATTATTCAGCACACAAGCTGCATAATTAAAGTCTACCGTAGTAAAATAATTAGTGGGTAAACACTCAGTAACAACAATCCCAGTATGTCCATGTTCACCACCAAATAAAACACAATATTTATAATCACTTCTCTAAAATCAACAAGCTCCATTCCTACTTATTGCACAGGTAAAGGGGGATAGGGGGAGGAGTTAGGTTTGGGTATGCGTGAATATACCTACAGATTGCTTAGAGTGATAGATTTGGGGATGAAACTGTGCTGTAGTCTAAGTGTTCTAGCTTTGTGCGTGCGGAGTCTGCGGCCAGAGGGGAGGAGTTCATAGAGGTGGGCAAGGACATGGGATTTGTCTGAAGCTATCCGCCTACCCTTTCTCACCACACGCTGTTCATACAGGGACTCCACACTGTTTTGCTTACTGTCAGTCACTTTGCTGCAGATGTTTACCATTCGTGCCAGGGTGTTCTTGTTCTTCACACTCAGACCTCCATACCAGCACACAGAACCGAAAGTGATGACAGACTCAATAAAAGAGCAGTAAAACGTTTGAAGGACAGAGGGGTTCACATTCAGCTTCCTGAGTTTCTGGAGGCAGTAGATGCGTGACTGACATTTCTTGTGTATGAGGGTGGTGTTTGCCTTTTCTTATCATCTATGACTGTTCCAAGATACTTATACTCAGTCACACGCTCAACAGACACATCATCGATCATCAGAACAGGCCGGGACAGGGGCAGGGTTTCTTCGAAAGTCTATCATTAGTTCCTTGGTCTTACTCACATTTAGGTCTAGAAAATTATTTTTACACCAAACACTAAAACGTTCTACTTCTGCAAAGTAAGTCGCATCATTATTGGAGAGATCTTCTAAGGCAGTGTCATCAGAGTATTTTATAAGAAGGGTAGAGTCAGTGCCACTACAATCGTTAGTGTACAGTGTGAACAGCACAGGGGAGAGAACTGTACCTTGAGGGGCGCCTATGGAAGTGGACCTAAGGGATGAGAGAGCTGTGTGAAAGCGAACTGACTGGGTCCTATTTACAAGGAAGTTGACAATCCATAGGATAAGCCTTGGCGTTACATTGTAACAGAGAAGTTTTTGAGCTATGAGATAGGGTTGTATAGTGTTGAAGGCTGAAGAAAAGTCTATAAAAAGAATGCGTGCAAAAGAGCCAGGTTTTTCTAAATGTGTGTATGCATGGTGCAGGGGAGTGTGAGTGTGGCGTCATCAGTACATCTGTTTTGCTTGTATGCAAACTGGAAAGGATCTTGATAGGGCTTGACCTGTTCGAGCAGTCTAGAAAGGACAACACGCTCAAAGCACTTCATTACTATAGAGGTGAGAGCTACAGGGTGATAGTCATTGAGTGTCTTGGGCTTGTTGTTCTTGGGGACAGGGCAGACTGTAGATGTTTTCCAGAGCCTAGGTACAGTGCAATCCTTCAGAGACCAGCTAAACAAACGGCTATAAACAACGGACAATTGACTGGCACATACTCTCAAAACTCTACCGCAAATATTATCAGGGCCTACTGCTTTCTTAACATTCAGTTTGCTAAAAAGCTTCTCAACCGCCTTGCCATGGATCTCAAAGTCTTCATCAACATTGCCTGCCACATTTACTTCAAGCTGGGAAATCATGCTATCTAAATCATCCTTCAGATCATCTTTCTCAAATCTACAATAGAACTCATTCAGTTTTTCAGAAAATTCAGTTTGTTCTTTCATTGGCATGCTACTGCTACTGAATTTTGATTTATTGTGGCCTGATAAAGTTTTAAGTCCTTTCCATGCATCTGCTAAGCTACCTGATTCAAACTGTGACTCTACTTTCTCTTTATACTTTTTCTTAGCGTCTTAAATCTGCTTCCTCAATTTATTCTGTACTGCTTTCCTTTCTACTCTGTCTCCAGTCTGAAATGCAACTTTTTTCTCATTCAATGTGGCTTTGAGAGACTTTGAAATCCATGGTTTGTTGTTGGGATACAATTTCACTGTCTTAGATGGAATAATCATATCTTTACAGAAATTCACATAGTCAGAAGTTACTTCAGTAGCTTCGTCTACACTGGCACTAGAATCAAGAAACACGTCCCAATCTGTACACTCAAAACACCCCTGCAACTGTTCTATACTATCCTTAGACCACACCTTAACTAACTTCTTCACTATGGGCTCTGTCTGGATTTTGGGTTTGTATGCTGGGACAAGAAACACAGTATTGTGGTCAGAGTTACCTACGGGAGGGAGGACAAACGATCGGTATGCATTGGGGACGTTTCCATACACTAAATCTAACGTCTTGTTCTTGCGAGTGGGGACAGTCACGTACTGGTGAAAAGTCGGTAAGCTTGTGCGTAAGTCACAGTCGTTAAAGTCACCTGCAATAAAGTTGGGGGCGTCAGGGGAGATAAGCTGTAACTCTCTAATCACATCTGCTATCTGGGCTGAGGCGTGGGAGGGGTTGGAGTGAGGGGGGGGGGGGGGGTGTGTAGATGACCGTTACAAAGATCTGACCAAACTCACGGGGGAGATAACGGGGTCTGAGTGAAACTGACAATAAGTCTACATCACGTGTTGTAAGCTGTTTTCTAACCATTACGCTTGACTTGCTACACCACCGTTCATTAACATACAGGCCTACTCCGCCACCCCACCGTTTCCCACAAATCTTACAGTCTCTATCAGTTCTAATGACGAAGAGGAAAGAGTGAAGAAAGAAAGCCATTACAAACACATTTAAAAACAGACAGAAAATTTGAGGCAAGGATTTAACCCATTGTGTCCCAAGGACAAAATCCCCAAATTTTGGAGTTGTCCTGTGAAGACTGTGTTACAATTCAGGAGACAGATCGAGCATGACAGTTCAAGGAAGGTACCAGAATAGTTTTGCGCCTATAGGTGCCAAGCTATTCTGGCACCACCCTTGAACTATCATGGTCGATCCATATCTTGCTGTGACGTATCGGGGCTGAATGAGTTACAACAAAAAAAATGTCAAGGTGAAGCTTTAAAATTGCCTGATGTAGTGCTGGCTTTTAAGGTTATGGGGGGGATAGGTTTAGAGGGGGGTGGGGGGTGGTGGCTCTAGGACTGGTATGCCTTGGTCTACAAGCTACAGTAACTCGGGTTTTCAATGTTGTCGTGCCCAACTAACACCTTTTGACATTACGTTTAACAATTCATTGCAGTAGGCACATATAAGATGATGTTCCTACTGTCCCTGGACAGCGTCGAGGGGACCCTCTGCGTACTATAGAAAAGCGTCGAGGGGACCCTCTGCGTACTATAGAAAAACGTCGAGGGGACCCTCTGCGTACTAAAGAAAAGCGTCGAGGGGACCCTCTGCGTACTATAGAAAAGCGTCGAGGGGACCCTCTGCGTACTATAGAAAAGCGTCGAGGGGACCCTCTGCGTACTATAGAAAAGCGTCGAGGGGACCCTCTGCGTACTATAGAAAAGAGGAGCTGAAAATTCTTTCATTTTACGACATTCAGACTTCATCAATTAAGTTATACAATTCATTCAGTATTAGAAAAAAACACCAACCAACCAACCAACCAACCAACCAACCAACCAACCAAATACAAATAAAACAACACATACTAAGACATTCACAGAGCAGAGGTGCGAATTGTTGGTCCTTTCCTATCTGTAGGAGGTCGCTTTCAACACATTGAAAAATGAAACATAGGTAAAATAAAAAGAAATGGAAAAATAAGTATAAATTATAAAAAAAAAAATCGAAGTGACTGTCGGTGCAAATAACATCAGCGACACTCCTTACATCTGCAAGAGGCATAGATTCTCATGAGCCCCTGCAACTGCAGGGGCTCATGAGAATCAATGCCTCTTGCTCCCTTATTTCAGTGTATTCTCTGCTCCCAGATGGAGGAAATCGCCAGGGTATACACTCATGTACGATTTCTAGATCAACGTTTCTAATGCGGACATCACGATGTTCAAACTTGAACCGTGGATTGTTATCAGCGAATGGCGGCCAAACACTTCCGGATTCGTGATCACACTGCCTGGATCAGATATAGTACATGTGGGACATAGCTCAGCTTTTGCATCGTCAGCACCGACAGCAGAACCTGTCATCATCGACCACCTTCACGAGAGATACTATCCTGTCATTCAAGCCCATCATCTACTGAGGTGGCTGTGGCTGCCTAAATGATGGGTTTGTTTGATGACAGGTGACACGTTTTGATATTCGTGTTGCTTGTCATCACCTTGAGAGAATCAGGATTAATCTGCACATTGGTCGCAAAGCGTACGCAATCATGCTACATCTTTCCACAGTCATACTATGCCTTGTAAGCCCGTTGATTCCTCACCCTAACTGACAGTAGAGGAATAGAAAGAGCCGATCTCGGCCAGCAAGTCAAAAGACAGAGTTTTTCATGAACCTCAGGAGCTGATATCCAGGAATCAAGAGGCGTAGATTCTCATGAGCCCCGTCAACTGCAGGGGCTCATGAGAATCTATGCCTCTTGCAGACGGATATACCGATGTGTTCAGCTTTGACAGAGGGATATCTGCAGGGTGTTCACGAGAATCTGTGCGTAATACTTCACATATAGTGCAGATCGTAATGACGAGTATCTGTCGTGTTCTACCGCACCCTAACTACTTCGTATCGTTGGTTCAGACGCGAGCTCAATGCAAATAGTTTTGAGTGGATAACAAAATCGTTTCAAGGAAACGTCTGGAACAAACACATTAAAATTTTGCGAACACTTCTGAATCGGTGTGCATGCACCAAGCCCCAGGCTTTCGCTTCCAGCGCCAACTGCAATAAACAGGTCGACTTTGACAGCCGGTGGGTGACTCCAGTTTGTCTGCGCGGTCTTCAATTTGTCGCGCGTGGTTCTTCTAGTATTTTATGATGTTAGTACCTTATCCCATTGTGTCCCAGGTACGAAATACCCACTTTTGGAGTTGTCCTCTGAGGACTGCATTACAATTCAGGAGACAGATCGACCATAATAGTTCAAGGGTGGTGCCAGAATAGCTTGGTGCCTATAGGCGCCAAGCTATTCTGGCACCACCCTTGAACTATCATGGTTAATCCATGTCTTGCTGGGGTGTGTCGGGACTGAATGGGTTAATGTTAGTATATGGTTTGACTCACGTCTGGAAAGAGCACTGCTCTTGAGTTATTTGAAATCATGATTGGCAAGGTAGAGGGTCCGCCCTCCACGGGGAGCCTTTGTGGGCTTCAATGTTCTTTGTACTGACTTAACATCATAGCCAGGTAACTCGCTCACTCGCTCGCTCACTGACTCACTGACTCACTCACTCACTCAACATCATAGCCAGGTAACTCACTCACTAATTAATTTAACTAATTAACCAACCAACCATTAAACCAAATGAACTCATTTAACCCCACGGCCGCTTTTGGAGGTGTCACCTAGCGACTATGTACCAGTTGCAGGAGATGGCACTACCCTTGAATTATCATGGCCGAGCCATCTCGTGCTGTAGGACTGTTGGGCGTTGGGGTTAAATAGAGTTCAGTCAGCACGATCTACTAAGCTATCATAATGAGGTAAATGACTACTACGTTATGAGTCGGCCGTCCGTTAACGAGAACTCCAGTCCAAACAAGCCCTGTCTTAATTATCTGCTGTACTTTTGATCCAGTGTGGGAGCATACGCCTTCGATCACTGTTAGCGCCCTGGTCTGTGATTTTGGACCTTACGGCCGAAGGCCGTAAGGTCCGAAATCACAGACCATTACACGCTGTAAAACCCCGGCTGATCCGCCGCCCACAAGTTCGTCTATTTATGAAACCAGTGGAATTTCCAAGCTTGCAGACGCTCTCATTACAGTTCATTGCTTGAGCATGGAAATAAACTTCCTTCGTGTGAGGACCGAAGACGTAAGACGAGAGGGCAAGAGGCGTAGATTCTCGTGAGCCCCTGCAGTCGCAGGGGCTCACGAGAATCTATGACTTGCAGATGGTGGAAGCTGGGTGGTGGAGAGGGTGGAGGGGAGGGGGAAGGTTGATGGGGTCAGGCGCAAGGCGGTTCAGACGTCCTCTTTGATCGAACACCTAGCTCGTGACTGTAATCTATATTTGATCTTTAGCAGGGCAGGGTGTGTGAAGTGTGTCAGATGGATCGACGGTGTGTGCAGCATACCTATTCTTTTGGTCATGGGCTTACCGGACCCCGTCGAAGACGACTACAACGACAACGACAACAACAACAACAACAATCCACGAATTCCGCCATTAGCTAACCAGTTCTACGATTGTACGAGCCATACGGGTAGTACATGTAGACTAAGCTTTCATCACCGCGAAATACCCCATCACCTCCTCTCACCCTCCCTCTCCCCCCCCCCCCCCACACACACAAAAAAAGAAGAAAAAAAAAAAAGAGAAGAAAATAAGGTCAGTTTTGGCATTTGGGCACAGTTAACCATTTGTTTCATTACCAGCGCCAAATAATGGCGAAAGATTCGCAATGAGAGCTCAAAGTATGCTTGACTAGCTAACTTGACTTTTGATGACCCCCTACACCCCACCCCCCACCCCCTCCCCTCCTCGGGAATAACCCATGTCATCAAATATGTAACTGTGCATCTTTTGTTCTCCCGCAAACTCCCACCGTCCACATATCCCCCCCCCCCCCCACTCCATTCTATTCTCCATCTAGTTCAAGCATCCCCTCCCCTTACCCCATCCTTCCCTCTTTTTTAACACGTGTGTCAAGCCGTAAGGTCCAAAATCACAGAACAGCTCACGCATTCTGATACTCAGCCAACAACAACCAAACCCATTCTGCTATCAAACACTCCAGGTGTACCGTCATAAAACGACATAAAGAGATAGATATACACACACGCACAGTCATAAATAGACACATAATGCATGTGAGCTTCGAACCCAGTTAGCATAAGACCATGGGTGCCGGCGTCAGGACGCAGAGGGCCCGCGCACGACAGTGCGCGGGCCCACTGCGGCCGACGTCGGCCCGAGCGATCTTATTCTTATTGGGAACGTATTGAGACTCACACACACACACACCCACTCATCTCTCTGCGTCTCTTTTTTTACCCGGCCTTCCCTGCTACCGGACGCTGCATAATTGTGTTTCAGAAATCATTGTTAACTCGTCAAATGCAAAGGTCCAAAGGGACATGGATACACAGGCATTTAAATATAATAATAATAATAATAATAATAATAATAATAATACCGTTATTATATAGACGCTTTTTCTCAATTTTGGGGCGAATCGACTCAAAGCGCCGCGAACTGAAACCCAACACGCACACTCACGTAACAGACACGGATTTACGCCATTTAAGACAAACACAGTACAAGACAGACGAAGGGCCAGTTCAGCTACTAAAGTTACAGAGATTTTTGATCGCTTGTATTTGAAATTTGTAAAGTGGCCTGAAACCGGTACCAAAGTGTGGGGGGTGGGGGGTGGGGGGGGGGAGGTGGGGGGTGGAACAACCGGAATACTCGGAGAAAGAACCCCCGACGGTCCGCCCGAATTAACGGTGACACTTACCAGAGGAGAAAAGTCCGACGCCGGAACCCGTTTTCGAACCTCGCACCTTTGGCAGGCGCCTTAACCACTGCCCCACGGACCGCCCCGATCTATGCCTCTTGCATTTCAGCAAGAGGCATAGATCCTTATGTGCCCCCGCGACTGGGGGGCTCATGAGGATCTATGCCTCTTGCAGTTGGACCTAGGCCGGTTTTTTCTCGGAAGGGAAGGGGTTAAATGACCACTCAACGAGCAGGGCTGACTGTCAGTACAAAGCACACATGCATAATGCAACTTCGAGTGGTGAAATATTACATACAGATCAGCCAGCTTTAGGGGTCAATGTCGTCAACTTAAAATATAGTTTTGTGTCACGAACATACTGATAACGACAATGAAAGCTACTGATGAAACAGTCCGGCAGGCAGACAAACACAGATTAGTTGTACGATGTTTAAAACTGTCGCCATTTTCACTAAAACTGAAGAGATTCCACCATCGAGTGAACCACCATAGAAATTTTCTCTGAAACATAAGTTGTCGGTTTCAAGACGGAATTCTGATTTATAGTCACAAGCAAACTCTTTTAATCAACCGGTTTCAGTGCACTGGTCCGACCGCGCTGTGAAATTTCCGGCACTGACTTGAGTTGCTAGTTTCAAAATCAACTGACTCTTTGAACTGTCTGCGGTGCCGTTCGATAAACGTTTCTAATCCTCAGACCAAGCGAAGAGTTTTCGGAGAGTTTTCGCAAGAAAATTTCATTAGCTGCCGAAAAAAGACGCACCGCGAAAGTTCAAGGATGTTGCCAGATTAGGCTTGGCGCCAAGCAAATCTGGCACCATCCTTGAACTATATTACTCACATTAATTTCAGGACGACCATGAAAAATTGTCATGATTCTAGATAAACGCAAATCTGTCATATTTAAAAGATTTTGTTGTGGAAATGTGTTCGACAAGACTGTAGAATCTTTGTCGTGGATATTTGTTTTTATCAAGACTGTACGCCTACTGTCTTGATAAAATTATCTACAACAAGATCTTAACATTTGACAGAGCTGTGCCACGACCATTGTTCAGAGTGGTCTTTAACTTCCTGTGAGTGGCATATATTTGATATGATCATAGTAGCTACTCTCCTAGATGTAGTATGTGTGTGATCTGAACGAGTAAGCACCTTTTGTGTCAGTAGTAGAAAAAGTCACGGAAGTTTTTAAAAAAAAATTTCTAACTGGTACACACAGCCCACGCAAACAAATAAACTTAGTGAGCGAAAGGTCCTCGGGGGCAGGGATGTCAGTCACAGTTGGTGTGCCGATCCGCAGTTACGACCGACGTCAGCCTGATGACTTTTATCTTACTTTGCGGAAACTTGTTTCGTGTTTGACATCGGAAGTGAAAAATGACTGCAGGAAACTGTTAGGCCTACATGTGATTGGCTCACATTCATTCTACCCCGCTTCAAAACGAAGACCCCTGAGAAAAAAGAAACTTCCTGAAGAAACTATAATTCTTTCATTTCGCATTGAAAACAAGATTTGCGGCTTCGCTCTTGTTAAAAGAACCTCGACAGAACAATGACTACATTCAGCCCCGACACACCACAGGAAGACATAGATCGAGCATGACAGTTCACGGGTGGTGCCAGAATAGCTTGGCGCCCATAGGCGCCAAGCTATTCTGGTACCACCCTTGAACTATCATGCTCGATCTGTCTCTAGAACTGTAATACAGTCCTTCAGAGGGCAACTTCATACTTTGGGGATTTCGGTCCTGGGGCAGAATGTGTTAATTCGCTTACCTCCATTCTCACCTCTTAAAGATTTTGGGAGGCGTACCATTTGTGCTAGACGGATCGACGGTCATGATAGTTCAAGGGTAGTGCCAGACTCGCTTGGCGCCTTTTCATGGCACTACTTTTGAATATTTAATTAAAAAAAAACACTCAGATTGTTTTAATTCACAATAAAAGACTATTTTTGTAGCGTTTTATTTGTCCAAGGCTGTGTTTCTTAAAGGTGTACCTTAACGGATGTTTGTCACGGCCACGTGAGTTTGACAGTCATTTTTTTTTTTTTTTTTTTGGTACACAAAGTGGGATATCATATGACACTTCCTTATGTGTGAAGTCTGACACGTTTTGCTTCTTAACTCATTCTACCCCAACACCGAAATCCCAAAATTTTGCCGTTGTCCTCTGAAGACTGCATTGTAGTGCAGGACACCGAGTGACCATGATAGTTCAAGGGCGATGCCAGAATAGCTTGGCGCCCATAGGCGCCAAGCTATTCTGGCATCACCCTTGAACTATCATGGTCGATCCATATCTTGCTGTGGTGTGTCTGGGGGTAGAATGAGTTAAAATATGCAACTTCATCGCAGCTGCACAGTAAACAAAGGTCCTCGGGCCCGCGACGACCGCAGTGGGCCCGCGTGGCACAGCTGTGCGAGGGGCCTACTGCGGCCGTCGTGGGTCCGCCGAGGACGTTTTGCTACTGGAGTGGTGGTGATCATGAATAGATGTTGAAATAATTTTTGTGACGGGTCAATAACATCAGCTTCCGTTCCTGATTTATGACAACCAGGTAACTGTCTGTAATCTGTGTTTCTTGGAACACAAACACCAGGGTATGTAGACAGGACTACGGTGTAGAAGGCGGGACTACGTCCCCAAAGACCCACTAGGCTGCAATTTATGATTGTATCTGACAAAATATAAGTCGATGGTATTCATTTCAAACATCTGCTAGTTGTAAATAGATTGGCACACCTGCAGCTCTTTGCAGAATTTCGAAAGCAGGCGGGAAATTGTCATAATTTGAAGAAATCGGTGACCTTTTGGTGTGCAAAATTCGATGGATAACGTGTCCAATTCTTTGGGACAGATTTTGCTGCAAAACAGCGTCCACATTACACTAAATGCACTTATCAACATTCTTGCAGGTTGTACAAGTGGCATTCTGTGTTTAAATTAGGGAATTTTAGTGTCTTTCGAGCTGAAAATGGTGCTTGACGTCGGGACTACGATGTGCAGGAATGGTCACTGTTGCGCCGAGACGGCCTACGGTGTGAAGAATGTGGGACTACTCTGTGCAAAAATCGCGGCCCCCCCCCCCCCCCAGCCTACCTTGAATTGTTACACTTATTCATTATGTAGCTGTCTGATTTTAATATACAGTAAAATAATGTCAATAAACTAGTTGAAATTCCATTAAAAGGTCAAAAAAGATACATGCCGGAAAAAAAAAAGTATGATAGAGGCAAAGAAAAAGTGTCTGTTATGACAGAATGCGTTTTGCTTTGCTAAAATACCCCGGCTGGAATGTTGACTATTTTATATGAGGCTGATCAACACGAACATTTGTGGTAACAACGAACACAACACACGTTACACCCAAGTCATGTCAGCTACATGCAATGGCTTATGTTACTTATGGATGTTAATTCACTAACCCTTACAGTAACTAACTCCTATTTAGGTCCCCCTTGAACTATATAACTGTTTTTCACATTTGCACGATATTTGAGACGATATCAGTCTGAAAACCACTTTATTCAAAATTTGTTGGAATGATTTTTATATGAATCCACATACCTATTGACATACCTAGTTCTTGATCTCTTTTACCTTGACCTTTCCGATAGGTCATCCAAATTAGTATGCATAGGAAGTTCTTACCATCAGGTGTCTTTGTAATTGTACTAAGTTTGGGCTTCGGGTTGTGAATAGTATTTGAAGAAAAAAAACGTCTTATGTCAAAATATTGCTAGTTTTGACGAATTTCCTTATCCCCCGTGACCCTGACCATTGAGAGAGGTCATTAAAATTGGTACGTTTAGAAAGGTCTGGCCTGGGCCAAGTTTGAAGTCTGTGTCTTGAATGGAAAATACCATCGTTAAAGCTTACGACAGACAGACGACCATTGGCCCATTTCAAGGACTTACGTTTGCACATGCGCCACGAAGTTCATGGTGGACCACTTTAATCCAGGCAAAATATTCCCACACAAAAAAAAGACGAAGAAGAAGAAGAAGAAGTACGGTTGGATTTACAAACCTTGCTTGTTTTTTAAGCCGTAAGTAACTATGGTAATACGACTAACAGCTGATGTTAGTCGTGTTACCAAAGACACGAAGAGCTGTGGGTATGCTCATTCTGTGTTTTCTAATGGTCACGTTGCAAGCTTCACCTGAAGAAGATGTGTATTAAGCTGAACAGCTTGCAAACTCTGAAACATCAAGATATTATGTATCTTTATTGTGATGTATTGAACCAGATGTAAATCGCAACACGAATTACATGATGACTGCCAGTCGTGTTATGAGACTGTCAGTTGTGTTACGAAATTGTCAGTCCTGTTATGGACAAATCTTACCTTTTTATTCAAACATAAATACAATATACTCCCACCATAGTTTGAGGCTTTGAATCGTCTTACATCAGTTCACCATTAAACAAGATGGGATGAATCTTAACCCACAAAGTCCCTTCTATATGAGAGCTGTCCTCCCTGTCACGGGTCTCTACCTTTTGTCTTTGACCTGATCCTGATGTTGAAATTTATCTCATATTAAACAAGATGAGGATTTCACCCAAAAGTCTACCATATTGTTTGGAGCTCACATGCTTTTTTCTTTTAAGAACATTCACAGTTGTTCATATTTTAAAGCTTATCCTTCTGATCCATTTCCCTCCTCTCTAAACCATCCTCTGATCAACACACACGCCGCCACACACAAACAAATACGGTAAAACGACGCCACACGCCATTAGTATGCTCTGTGGGCTGGAGTATCGACAGGAATTCTGAAAAAAAATAGCACGAGCAGCAAAATGACGTCAATATAAGCTTGACGTCATGGCATCGCTAGTCTCATGACACCGCGTACAGAGTGACGAAATTGATGTTTTACATCACTCATCCGAATGGCAGGCAGTCTCTTCCAGGGCTAACTGTTCGTTCCACACAGCCTCTTCAAGGTCCGACCGTTTGATGGAAGTATATAGTGGATCCAAAACTTGCAAAAATGAATTAATTATTATTGAACAAGTTGAAAAGGTACAAAGCTGGCTAACAAACTCATACAATGTCTTTCTCCAAACTTGCTGTATCCTAAATTTCAAATAAATATGACAAAAATTACGGAATCTAATCTGGGTCAACCGACTTTCTATAAATGCCCTTTTATGTTTTCAATGAGACATCCAGTTACAACATGCTCATAGGCTCCGTTAAATAAAGCATTTCGCCAAGTTTCAAGCTTGTGCATACCAGGGACGTAGCCGCGGGCATGAGAAAAGTAGTCCGGCGGTTTTGGAAAGTCGAAAACTATTTGAGGGACGATGGCGACCAGACGCTTATTTATTGATACTAAAATGTTAACTCTATTTTACTAAGAAACAACATTCACATCCAAAGACAGACTTACCTATGATATGCTGGCTTGGAATCAAGAATTGGTAAATGTCACAAGTGTTTAAATCTTTCATGTGGTCATGGGGAAACCAGTCAATTAGTAAACAAACTCGCCTTTCTGTAGTTAGAAGATTACAACATGTCAGATTTGAAGATCGTTTGTTGTAGATGAGATTTGCAAAACAAAATTAAAAAAGAGATATAATACACGAAGAAATGTTCATCACAAAAGCTTTGCATCTCCTGAATCAACTTTGACAGCAGACGTTTGTGTTGCACGGGATTTTTGAAGCACATTGGTTCTTAATAATAATAATAATGGTTACTTATATAGCGCTTATACTAAAATAAGCTCTTAGCGCCTTACAATTAAAGAGTGGGAGTGGAGGGGGTCATAAAGCCAGAGGAACAAAGGATTCTGCAATACACACGCACAGACAAACACACAGGTACATAAGAGCCACTGACGAAGAACTGCGCGCGAGCTACTTTGGGGTATCGAATAGGTGGGTCTTAAGGGCAGATTTAAAGGCAGTGAATGAGGAAGAATGTCTAATATCTATGGGTAGAGAGTTCCAGACAACAGTGAGGTCCAACGTGCGCAAAACAACGGTCACCTCTGTTTGCAGAGCGGGACTCTGAGAAGGCGCGCCGTGTTACTACTTGAACGGAGGGAGTGTATAGTATAGTATAAGAAGATCAGCGAGATAGGCAGGGGTAGAGTAGTTAATAGTTTTGTAGCACAGACAGGCGATTTTGTACGAGACTCGTTGTTTGACTGGCAGCCAATGAAGTTGTCTCAGGATAGGAGTGATGGGCTGATGCTGTCAAGCGTGGACGATAAGACGTACAGCACAATTCTGAACTCACTGCATTTTCTGAATGAGAGACCGAGGGAGGCCAGTTAAGTAATCAATTGCAGTAATCAATGCGGGACAAGACTAAAAAGACGACCAGTTTGGTGGCAGATTCAGTGGTGAGGTAATGACGGATAGAACTGATACGTCCTAATTCCAGAAAAGCAATTTTGCAGACATGATTTACATGGTCCTTCATTTGAAGATCTTTATCAAGAAAAACGCCAAGATTGCGAACTGAATCAGAAAATGGAATAGGTGCGTCACAAATTTGACAGCAGTCGAGAGGCACCGATAAGAAGAGCTTCTGTCTTGCCCTCGTTTAACTGGAGTTTATTTTCACACATTCAGGACTTAATAATATCTGAGATACAGATCCGAACATCTGAAATAGCCTGACTGTTTGGAGGTGCAGATTTCGGAAGTTGTGTGTCATCCGCATACATGTGATGATCGGTTGAATGCGATGCGATAACCTGAGAGAGAGGCTGAGTGTACAGCGTAAATAGAATGGGGCCCAGGACAGAGCGCAGCAACTTCAGAAAGAGCGTTCTTGACAGAGACGTTAATCTGACGGGAAGACAGATAAAAGTAGAACTTACCAGAAATACCAAAGTAGTTTTCTAGACGCTTGAGCAAGATGGAGTGGTCAATGGTGTCAAACGCAGCTGATAGGTCTAACAGGGCAAGAACTGAGATCAGGTTTTCATCATAGGCACTTAGGAGGCCATTAACGACACAGAGGAAAGCAGTTTCAGTGCTGTGCCCAGCACCTTAAGCAGACTGAAGCGGATGGACGAGATTGTTTGACTGTAGATATTTAGTGAGCTATGTCAGAACGACTCTCTCAAGAACTTTGGACAGAAAGAAAGGGTAGGTTTGAAACGGGGCGATAGTTCTTTAGCTGGTTGGGGTCAAGATTCGACTTTTTTCAGGAGAGGTTTGACAACGGCTGATTTGAATTCTGACAGAAAGACGCCTCACTCGAGGGACTGATTTATGATTTTTTGATTGGTTTCTTGACACATCCAGCTCAGAAAATGTCCTAAAAACTTTTTCCCTGCGTGCTGCAGAAGCCACAATTAAAGTTGTTGGCAACACGAATCAAGTGGAGTGAGTCAGTTTTAGACTTGTGCACGTGGTTCAATCGAGCCTCGTGCATACGTGATCTTTTTTTTTTTTTTTTTTTTTTTTTTTTTTGGGGGGGGGGGGGGGGGGGTACATCGCACACCACTGTGTGATGGCTTGATGTGACCAGCCGTATACCCATATGACAATTCACAAATCAGTCACGTTTTAAGTTAGCTGTCAGGTGTATTTCGGGCATGTTTAAGCCTTTATTGGCTAAGGGCTGCCTTCATCAGCGTGCTGACCCTTTTGTTTTTGTTGACTGAGTAAACCTTTGTTGTTAGGCTTTATGGTAGTTTGTTTTGTGGTTTATTTTGTATTGTTGAAGAGGATGTACTCTCGCTCACACTATAACTTGGAAAGGCTAGTGGAGAAATGTGGTGTGTTCTTTTCATGTCGTGTCCTTAGTTTTGATTGTTGGTGGGACAATTCCGTGGTTGTCTGTGGTGTTTTGGGGTTCCGTCTAAGTATTCGTAGCGTCCGTTGATCATGTCGTGGGCGTACAAAGCTTTGCTGTATCTGCCCTCTTTAAAGTATACGAAGAGGTATTCTAGTTGTTTCCTTGCTCCCTTGTCTCTGCAAAGGCCCATGAAGTCGACCCATTCAAAGAATATCGTAGGGTTCAGTCCATTGGAGAAGATGAATGCGGCTAGTTGGATTGTTTGAAAGTGTGGGAGTTTTTTTGTCCTCGATGTATTTTCTTTTAAAAAGTCCCCGCCCATTTGTGTGCTGGTCCTATGATGATTTCATAGTTCAAAAGTCTGGCGGTTTTTCTGTTTCTGGTTCATTCCGTTTTCTTTTCCCCGTTGTTTGGGGGGTGGGGGTGGGGGGAATCTTGTATTGGTTGCGGTGTGGCGCGTAGGAATAAGATATTTCCAATGCCAGTTGGTTCACGTTCTTATTGGGAGGTCGTTCTGCTTCGTTTAATGTGTCATGACTTGAGGCTTTTACCGTTTGGAGTCGGCGTGCGGCTTTTGCTAGTGGTGCCTCATGTCCTTATTTCTGTTTTTTACCACTGCTAAATTGGTGGAGCTAGTGGTGCAGAAGTCTGTTGTGTTGATGCACTTCGGCCAGTAGCTTTTGTTCTTGGGCCGGCGATTAAATTGACACTTTTCTGTTTACCAGCCACTGCTAAGTGGTGCACTGAGCTATTGGCGCAAACATGCCATGTTTGGTAAACATGAATACACTTGCGAAGTTTGGACACCACGACAGGTTTGCTCTCTCTCTCGCTCTTTTTTTTTTTTTTTTTTTTTGTCCAAAAAGTACTCCGGCGGTCGCCGGAGCGCCGGAGTGGCCCGCTACGTCCCTGCATACAGCAATGATCTGAGATTCTCGTGTCTACATACATACGCCACACACACACACACACACACACACACACACACACACACACACACACACACACACACACACACACACACACACACACACACACACACACACACACACACACACACACACACACACACACACACACACACACACACACACACACACGCACACACATATGCACATACGGCCTTTTGCGCCAAATGTACGTTCAGCAACGAGGTTAGCTTAACTAGACATGAGGTAATTTTTTCTTGTTACTTCAGTTGTCAGAGGTTTAGGCCTGTCCTCCTTTGACATCATGGACGTGCTATTAAATTCGCCCCACCGCACACCATCCTAAAAAGTGCCTTCTATTTAAGGACTTAAAAAAGAACAGCTAGTCACATCTTTATGTTTTTTGTTGTTTTGCAAATATAGCTTATTTTACATAATACACATTATTCGCCTAAACATCATATTTGCTTTACCTGAAATGTTAATGTTTGTTTGGCATTTGGAAATGTCATACCTACTAGTTGCACTGCAAGTACTTCAAACGAGATATGTTTCCTGTTTCTGTCGTGTGCACAGTGTAGTCCCAAATCTTTCACACCGTAGGCCATTTCTGAACAACCGAGAACGTCTTTTGCGCAGCGTAGTCCCAACATCAAATAAGCTTTTGGAGTTCGAAGGACACTAAAATTCCCTAACCTAACCACTTGTTGTCATTTGTACAACCCACAAGAATGTTGACACGTGTATTTAGTGTGGTGTAGATGCAGCTAAGCAGCAGAATCTCGCCTGACGAATCGGACACGCGGTCGATCAAAATTTGCACATTTAAATCTCGCTGATTTGATCAAATTATGACAGTTTGCGGCCACATTTTTTTTTTTTACCTCTGCAACTAGCTACAGGTGCGCCAATCTATTTGCAGCTAGGAGATGCTAAACATGAACAATGTTGACTTACATTTTGTCTGATCCAAGCATAAATTGCAGCCTAGTGGGTCGTATAGGACGTAGTCCTTATCTCCGCTACGTGCACAGGCGTAGTCCTGTCCACATACCCTGAACACAGATAAACAGTAGCATTGTCAGGTTCACGAATTGTCCCTTCCTAAAATCGCTTTTACATATGGGTCTGCCGGCGATCGAATTTGATCCACTCTAGGGCGGGCTAGGCCGGCTTTGCCGTGTGCGAAAATTTGCGATAGATCGGATTCTCAATTCTCAACCAAGACTTTTACACCCTTCCTTTACATGCTATGCTGACGAGCACATTTTTTCAAAAATGTCGCATTTCTTTTGCTACTCAGTATATTTGAGCAGGCACACGTAATAGACGTTTTCAACTGCGCCATGTGCACATCCGTGCTGGAGCTCTCCTACGCGCAATGAGAATAAAAGGAAAAATGTCTTTTCATTTCTCAACATTCAAACTTGATAAGGTTTGACTAAGTCTTGATAACTTTGTTTGTCGGTTGCGGGTTTCCTTTAGGAATCAGCTCTTTTGTCCAGCTTGAATTATTGTAAGACAGGCTAAGAATGTCCATAAAGGAGATATTGCAAGCTATTAAAATTTTCTTGAGCGGAGCAGGTCCCTCTTTAATGTAGAAGTTGTCCTTTGAAGACTATATTACAGTTCTAAACAGAGATCGACCATGATAGTTCAAGGGTGGTACCAGAATAACTTGGCGCCTCTAGAGGCGCCAAGTTATTCAGGCACCACCCTTGATATATCGCGGTCGATCGGTATATTTGTTGGAGACCTGTCAAGACTAAAAAAAAAACAAAAAAAAAAAAAAAAACAAAAAACTGAACAAATAAATCGACCTTATTCGTGTCAATAATTCCTTACATCCGGAGCCAACACTGAGTCCGACATTTCAGATGGTCTGCTGTTAGTAATGAAAAATTGATAGTTCAAAGCTCAAGAGTAGTGCTTGAAAAGCTTGGCGCCCAGCCGCGCGCCAAGCTTTTCAGGCACCACTCTTCAGCAAGGTATTCATGTCGATCCATCTCCCGCAGGTGGCTGGGCTCATCTCTCCCAGTTAGCACTGAGCGTGAAGGATATAAAAATGATAATATAATCAAGGTGAATGTCTCAAGAATAAAGGCCCAGGATTGGCCAGAAAGTACAGGTTGTTTGAAAAGAACGCATTGATGTCACGTGGAGAGTTCTGGACGACACCCCAATGTCAAACAGCCTCTTACACGGATGGTGCCTTTCATTCATGGCCTGTAAACCTGTTAGCAATAATAATATCCGGAAGCGGCACGTCTCGAATGAGTTAATCGGTGGGGGTAATGGAGTTGGAATTTTTTTTTATTTTTTAAAATATTTTTTAGCGCAGATTTAAAAACGTCTTTTGAAACACTCTGGCGGAAATGGAAGTTAGTCGCTAGTAAAGCACATGATGACTGAAAGGAAAGATTAGATTACGCAAACTGATTATCGTGAGGTGACTGGTATACTATCCAAATCAATCTCCCCCTCCTCCATTCAGCCAAATCAGTGATAAAATGATAACAATACTGATAATAGTCTCGACTTTCTTGTAGGTTTTGTTGTTGTTGCCAATTAGGTCCATGGATAGACTCGTGGTGCATGAGTAGCGGTTTTTCGGTTCTCGTGGAGCGTAATTTCAAATGTGTCATCCTCGTGATCAGTGAAAAAAATTAAAAATGGCACGTGAAAGTCAAAATAAGACTTTCGTAATCAGCGAAAATCCGTCGCTATTTCGCGAAACGTGAAAAGTCTATATTCAGATTAATTTAATTCCTCCCCCCCCCCTCCCCCCACCCCCACCTGCCTCCCCGTCGTTTGATTTTCCAGTCAGTTGTCAAAGTTTTTGGCCATTGAAAGTCTTAATATTTTCTTTCCATCGTGGAACGTGAATACTATTGGGGAGGGGGGGGGGGGGGGGGGTGATAATCGCAAATAAAGGATCTTGAATCTCTGACCGTACCCCATCCTATGCCTCCTCTCATATCAGACCTAGGCAAATCCACTCCCTGTCCCATACATCTTATTGTATTGATTTGCATTGTATTGTATTGCGTTGCATTGCATTGATGTATTGTATCGTATTGTAGTGTATTGTATTGTATATTGTGGTATTGTATGGTATCGTGTGGTATTATATTGTATTGTATTGTATTTATTGTATTGTATTATATTGTATGGTATGTATTGTATTGTATTGTAAAAAAAAAAACCCACTTCACACGGTTAATCATACATTATATATAAAAAATAATAGTCAAGACGACATTTATAAGACATTTCCTTGCTTATTCTTGGTAAATCCTTGCTGGGACACCAGGCCTACAATCATAAATTTATCGCCTTGGAAGAGGCATGCTAATTTTGCACAACGCTGCATTGAAACAAGTTAGTAGGGGAAAACCCTTGCTCCCGGTGACTAGAAATCGTGAAGTCAAACCCGTACACGTCTTTTCCTTCAGGAAATACATGAGAGTGGCAAGTGGTATAGACTCTTATGAAACCTTGCGACGGTTGTCGCAGGGATTCAAGAGAGTCTATACTTCTTGCAGATGAAATGGGATTGATGGAAAGACTGCAGAAAGAAGATACGTCCTCGATTGCGTGGCCATTCTATTCAAGCCTATGTCAAGAGACCGCGGCCATAAATCAGCCGTAAGTCTCCCACCTCCCCTTCCCTACACCCCCCCCCCCAACCCGGCCTGTGTTGTCCTCCTCCATTCCCCTTCCCCTCCCCCTCTGGAACGTCTCCCTTTAATTCCACGGTCCCCCACCATACCCCCTCCAACCCCCCCAAAAAAAAAAACAAACAAACAAAAAAAAAAACCAAAAAAAAACCCCAAACAAACAAAAAAACAACAAAACCACCTTCACCTCGTTTTGTGTCTTTTTGTGTAGATTAGTGGCTGAATGACTAAGGGTTTACTCTCTCTCTCTCTCTCTCTCTCTCTCTCTCTCTCTCTCTCTCTCTCTCTCTCTCTCTCTCTCTCTCTCTCTCTCATGACGTTTTGCAGTTAACCTGTTCAACCCTGCAAACTACGCTGCATCGACCAAGACATTTCAAAGGTAGTGCCAGAACTTTTAGGTGGCCCAATAACGCGTCCTCCGAAGTACTGACCTGCTTGAAACACACTCTTAACCAGACCCAGGACGGGCCTTGTGAAGCTGATCAAGCACTGCTACGGTCAATCCATTGTGGCCCACGGTCGAAATCCCCAAAGTTTGGAGTTGTGCTCGGAAGCCTGTATTACAGTCCAGGAGACAGTTCGACCATGATAGCTCAAGGGTGGTGCCAGCAACTTGGCGCCAAGCTATTCTGGCACCATCCTTGAATTATCATGGTCGATCTGTCTTGGTGTGGCGTGTCTGGGCTAAATGAGCTAACCATTCACAGTCGATCAATCTATCTCCCACACAGCTGGCGCTGTAACACACACACACGCGCGCGCGCGCACACACACACACACACATACACACACACACACACACACACACACACACACACACACACGCACGCACCCACGAACACATTCCTCAGGGGCAACTGCCTCCAGAAAACAGTCCTGCTGATGCCAACACCATCAATCAGAATAATCGATGAGGGGACCAGCTAAAAAGCCTGCCTGCCGGCGCAAACCGGAACTACACAGGTCTCGGAAGCCTTGCCACAGTCCCTCAGCCATTGATTCCATCCGTGAAAGACACATGTTCTCATAGACCCATGCTGCTGGAGAGGCAATAAATATCTTATAAAGAAAATTCAAACGAAAAAAACAACAAATAAATAAATGCATTTTCGATCGCCAAAGAATATACAAGTAGTACATCGTGTACTTTTTTTCGTATACATGTCTATTTTGAAAAAGGGCTCTTATCACACTCTACCCGACTGAAATCCACAAATTTTGAAGTTGCCCTCTGACTCGGAAGGACTGTATTACAATTCTAGAGACAAATCGAGCTTGATAGTTCAAGGGTGGTGCCAGAATAGCTTGGCGCCTGTAGGCGCCAAGCTATTCTGGCACCACCCTTGAACTATCATGCTCGATCCATGTCTTGCTGTGGTGTGTTGGGGCTGAATGAGTTACCCCCAAATATCAACAGACTGTGTTGTAATTACCTTTCTAAATATATTTCTTCGTCGGGATATTGTTGTTGTATTTTACACGTATATAGCAGTCATCAGTTTGGTCTGGATTTCACGAAAATCAATGTATACTATTTATTAGAGATTGTATTATCTACGCACTCAGACTGGTCACGGCCAGACCCAAAAAAATCAACATTTGCAAGAGGCATACATTTTCATGAACCCGTGCGTCTGCAGACGCACGGACTCATGAAAATCTATGCCTCGTGGCACATCCTCAGACGGAGAAAATCATCTGGGTTATAGTCTCTGAATGGCGTTCTACAAGTTCTTGTCATGAAAATTCAAACATTCAGAGACAGGATTACAATTCAGATGATTGAACCTTATGGATGTCCATTAACTCATTCTAGGCGCCCCGCATCATTAACTACGGAAACGCAACGTCTGGCAACACTATACGACACATCTATTGATTCTGGGCCCCTTGAAAGAGTTAGATGTCGTTCATACAATGGAAAAACTGGCTCATAATCATACCATGTTCAGACACTGAATCAAGTCAGTCAGTTCAATCCTGTATTTCTTGACCCAAAATATTGGACTGTTTATTGACAAGAAATGACTTAACTCATTCAGCCCCGACACTCCACAGGAAGACATGGATCGAGCAGGATAGTTCAATGGTGGTGCCAGAATAGCTTGGCGCCAGTGGGCGCCAAGATATTCTGGCACCACCCTTGAACTATCATGCTCGATCTGTCTCTAGAACTGTAATACAGTCCTTCAGAGGGCAACTTTAACATCTGGGGATTTCGGCCCTGGGGCAGAATGTGTTAAGGTGATTTCAATGACAAATGTAAAATGAAAATATGTATGCTAAACATATCAAAAACACATGGCTAACCTTTTCACTGCCAAGCCAAAATTGAACACCACCCAGCTACAAGAAGTATAGATCCTCATGAGGCCCGACAGTTGTGGGGCCTCATGATGTTCTTTGGCTCTTTTTCAGTGACCCCAGTTGATCCGTGCTTTTTTTTTTTTTGGATTGATGGGATTATTTGATGTTGAATTTGTTAAGTTCTGCTTTCAAAGACATATTTTGCGACCACTGAATGCTAAATCGGCTGTGGACAAGCCTTATCGACAGGGGCAAGTAACAGAGTTTTGTTTCCAAATCCTGTGGCTTTTGCAAAAATCGGGCACTAGGCCAGTAGGGATTGTGCGATCAAACCACATGCACCGTGAACAAACACCAGGGTGCATTCTTGGTATTTCTTGTAACTGTGATATTCATTGTCCTGTGATTATTGGCTGTTTCGTGTTTTTCTTCTTTATCTCGTTATGACACGCACACACCAAACACGCGAAGCGCTCGCGCGCGCGGCACACACACGCAGAAAGTCACACACACATGCACAAACACACACGTACACCTACACACAGCCGGCAAATGACGCACGCACGCACGCACACACATACAATCACATACACACACGCACACACACACACACACACACACTCACGCACGCACGCACGTACGCACACACACATACACGCACACACACAGACGCACGCACATGCACACATGCACGCACGCACACACAGACACACACACACACACCGGCATTCACACACGACCACACAGTCATGTTGCCTTTGAGTGCGGATACTTCAGATATCGATTCATCGTCAATCAGAATTAGTACACACACATAACCAAGGCCATTCAGAGTCTCAGCGATACGACCTTCAGAATCAAGAGGCGGGGATTCTCATGAGCCCCCGCGGCTAGCTAGCTGCGGGGGCTCACGAGAATCTAAGCCTCTTGCAGATAAACAAATTGTATCGAAGTCTTGCTGTTGCCTGTACTTCCCTGTTGCGTGTGTGGGATATTGTTGGCCATCTTGGAAATTCCAACGCGATCGAAATAGTGTGTGTGTGTGTGTGTGTGTGTGTGTGTGTGTGTGTGTGTGTGTGTGTGTGTGTGTATGTGTTTGATTTGGCTGCACAAAAGATATGGGATATATACGCCGGTGCCAACATGAGAGAACGACTGACCAGCCATGCGAAATCGACTCGTGGGCAGTCAGTCAGTTTTGTGTACGTCGTATTGACTTCTGGTCACTGAGTTTTTTGCTTGGAACGTTTGGAGACGAGTGTAAAAGAAAAAAACACATTTATGTACGACAATCAATTGTTCAACCAGACTATATCATTCCGGCCTCTCCAAATTGTCCACGCCAGAATAGAGTGACACTGGAAACTAACCCCAGGTCGTTCTAGCGTACGCGAAACTGACTCCGGATCGATTTCACTTGGCAGATCATTCTCGAATGTTTCACCGGCGAAGTGTTATAGGCAGAACACCATATGTTTGTTGGCAAGAATATTTAAGGAAGTGGGGAGATAGGATAAGACGCATTCAAGTTTACTGGCCTCTCCTCTCTCTCTCTCTCCTCTCTCTCTCTCTCTCACACACACATACACACACGCACGCACACGCACACACACACACATGTATACCCCTTCACTGCCGAGAAAAAGGCGCACCTGCGCTCTAACTGCAAGAGGCATATATCCTCATGAGCCGCCGCGACCGCGGGGGCTCATGAGGCTCTATGCCTCTTGTTGAGTCCACTCTGTGTCCACGTTCTTTGGACAGTCGTGGCTTTTGGTCCGTTCGGTGAACACATATTTTAGGAACTGACGAAATGTGCGCCCGTTGTCAGAGAAAGGGTTAACATTTACCATAATAGGCTGTCATTCTGGCCCGGTTGCGTCAGCCCTTCTCGTACACAATTTCATTCCCAACAACACAAAGTATTTGAATAAATTGTGTTGTATTAGTCGTTTCTAAGCGTCTCTTTTTTCTATGTTGGAATTTCTTTGCATTTTAAACGATAGGCAGTCACCTTTTTTTTGGCGTGGTTTCTGTGAAACATGCGATTTATTCTTCACGTATTTATATATACTGAGGAGGAAACGAAATGCGACATTTATTATATATATACTGAGAAGGAAACGAAATGCGATATTTTTGGAATCATCGCAAACACTTCAGTGTTTCCGATGATTCCAAAAATGTACCATTTCTTTTGCTTCTCAGTGCACGAGTGACCCCTCCCCTCCATGCCCCCTTCACCTCCCCGTGCCGGCTATAGTCTACGAAAAGACTAAATTAAAAAACAACAACAACCCATATTTGACTGTCAAGCGTGTATATACAAAGAAACTCCCAATTCTTGCCTCAGTACGTGTTGTTCATTTCTGTCTGTCATAGACTTTTATTGAATTTCCAGAAAATGTCGTACTTGTCCTTCAAATGCGTGTTTCTTTCTCTTTTTTGGGACTGTAATTACTAAGAAAAGAATAAGGGTAAGCAAAGTTATTCTCTTGGACCTGGTGTCAGTTGATTGAGTCAGCTTAGTCTTGCGCCAGCCACTAAGCCAAGGTGCTCCGCTGTTTAGGGGCCATTTGCACGAGCGAGCTTAGTCCTGCGCCAGCCACTAAGCAAGGTACTCCGCTACAGCGGGGCACCTTGCTTAGTGGCTGTCGCAGGACTGAGCTCACTCGTGCAAATGGCCCTTTGAACGTGTATAATTGGCAGCGGCACACCTCGACGCGTATTAAAACTTTACGCTTGCAGGTGCAACGGTGTCTCTTTTCACGGTACAAAGGGGTTGTGGAGTATTTTCTCCTCCGTAAACAGGTCGTAAACTGTGGCGATGTAAACTGGAAACCATTCAACACCGTGCAGTTCCGACCCTAAAATTGAATTAATTTATTAACCTCTCGGGTTCTTGCCAAAGAAATAAAGCAACCGAAATAGCCCTGAATAGCTGCGATTGTTGTATGATTTATCTTTGTTACTTTTTAAACCCCGAGAGAAATGTAAACATGATCCAGCTGCAAGAGCCATAGATCCTCATGAGACCCCGCATTTGCGGGGGCTCATGAGGATCTATGCCTCTTGCTAAGGTCTATTTGTATCCATGTTCCTTGTACTGCTTTGGTTTTTTTTGGTCTTTGAATGAACAAAGATTTCTCGAAGAGAATTTGAGTCCAGCGCCGGCAGGGACGGGCTTTAAAAAAAAAAATCGTCTTGCCTAACCACGTCAAGTTACGATCATGCTGATGACCAAGATATCAGAGGTGGGCTGGTCTGTGATTTTGGTCCTTATGACTGAAAGCCATAAGGGTCGCCAAAGTCACAGAACAGCACTAACCTGCTACAGACGAAATTTCTAGACCTTTTTACATTCATTCTGTCTCTAACCAGGTAGTTCCGGTTGAAACTGGAACATTTATGTAACCGGCTAGGCCCGGAATCATTCTTCATTTTGGAGGTTGTATCGGTTACTATTAATATTTTAAAAAAAAATCAGCAACACATATAGATTATCACGAGCCTCTACGACTACTAGGCGCTCATGAGAATCTATGCCGTTTGCTTGATAGAAAAAAAGTTTACCGGAGACGTTTTAGAGTATAACGCCCGGTATTTGCATTTTTTGTATACTTGATATGTGCCCGCAGTTCTTGTATGTGATCTGGGACCTTACAGCTCGTGAGTGATGGTCTCTAATTTTGGACCTTACGGCTGACAGCCGTAAGGTCCAAAACTACAGACCAGCTGGCACAGGTGTGTATTTCTGATTGCGTGTCCACGCACTGCTTGTCTTGAAAAGATTCTAAAACGGGACCGAGGGCTTTCCAGTGTCTGTACTCAGCATTCATTTGCCTAGGATCAGGTTGCTTGGTTGATTTCTTGCCAAGTTGACAAGACAGGGGCAGATCAGTGACCTTTGGAGGAACTGGTATGTGTGTGTGTGTGTGTGTGTGTGTGTGTGTGTGTGTGTGTGTGTGTGTGTGTGTGTGTGTGTGTGTGTGTGGAAGGGGGAGGGGTGCAACTTTATGTTTTAGACATTTCACCCATAGTGAAATGGAGCGCCGGCCAGTCGAGAGGAGACAGACACACCATCCTTACGAGACTCAGTCTCAACATACTAAACAATTGGAGGGCTGGGTGGGAGAGGGTAAGGTGGGGGCGGGGGATGAGGGGCATATGGGAAGGTGGTGCGGTGGGGGTGGGGCGGAGGGGGGGGGGGGTGATTATGGGAAAGAGAAAGAGGCGAGAACACACGAGAAAGAGGCGGAACCTTCGAATACCTTTCCGCTGGCCGAGCGAAATCAAACGAGGGGAAAGGGATAGAGTGCAGTGGGGATGTGTGTGTGTGTGTGTGTGTGTGTGTGTGTGTGTGTGTGTGTGTGTGTGTGTGTGTGTGCGGAAAGAGGGGGGGGGGGGAGAGACGGAGGGGCAGTGTCTCAGACATCCTCAGCTTATCTGAAATGTGTCAACATTTCCATTCATTTCCATAGCCTTCCCATCTTTTTCTTATTACGAGCCTGTGGAAGGAGGGAAGGGGTGGCATCCGCTGGCTACCCCCCCCCCCTGCCCTTACACCTAGCTCCAGGATCCGCCCCTGAAAAGAACATAGTCTCAAAAAAACTCGACTGCACTGAGATGACATCATTAACCCGAAACATTACAAGCAGCCAGGCAGAGACACATAGTCACAGTAATAATACATACATAGTATTAGGTACAGTGCATAGTACACAGTACTCTGTGTCTATCATTAAGACAACTCTGTAAGCACACACTACCCGGCAATTCAAGTTGGCTGGTCTGTGATTTTGTGCCTTGCGGCTGAAAGCCGCGATGTCCAAAATCACAGACCAGCACACAAATGCACTTTACGAGTTTTTTGAACGACATTCAGTGTCAACAGGGTTTTAAATGGGAACATTCCGAGTCATTTTTTTTTCTTTTTTTTTATGCATAAGTGAGGACAGCAGGTGGCACTTCCTTCCAGAACTCTGTTAGCACAAGGTCCTCGGGCCGGCGTCAGTAGCAGTTGACCCGCGCACGGCCGTGCGCGACCCCGTGCGGCCGACGCCGGCACAAACTCTTTGTGCTCAGAGTTAACTCATTCTACCCCAACACCGAAATCCCCAAATGTTGCCGTTGTCTTTTGAAGACTGCACTCTAGTGCAGGACACAGATCGACCATGATAGTTTAAGGGTGATGCCAGAATAGCTTGGCGCCCATAGGCGCCAAGCTATTCTGGCATCACCCTTAAACTATCATGGTCGATCCATATCTTGCTGTGGTGTGTCTGGGGTAGAATGAGTTAAGTAACGTCAGCACAGAATAAAGGCACTAGGCCCACCTATTTATTTGTTATTTAAATGTGCTTATCACGCTGTCAAATCTGGGTCGCACCAGCGGAGACATTCGTGTGGTTTGTTTTGAAAGAAAGCTGACCCAAGGTTAGTTGCCCCTAAAGCTGAGTCACCGAAAAAAAAACAAGGCTGGAAAATAACAACAAGACCAAAATAGACCAAAAGGATAAAAACAGACCAAGGACAAACATAAAACAAGTACAAAACTAGACCAAAGCACGTGACAAAAATAGACCAAGCTAAGAAAGAAAATAAAAGATAAGACAAACAAACAAAGAGGCAAACATTCACACACTCAAACACACACACACACACACACACACACACACACACACACACACACACACACACACACACACACACACACACACACACTGTCACACACACATACACTGTCACACACACACACACACACACACACACACACACACACACACACACACACACACACACACACACACATGCACACACACCTCGATCACAGACACTTCAAGACTTCTCTTGACAGAACACTTGTCTTTTAACCCATATCATACTGAGGCTAAAAGATTCAAATTTGTACACTGCCATAATTATGCAAGCTACATTATAGTACTTACAGATAAGGATATTGACCAATGGCTTTAGTTCAAGGGGCAGGGGCAGATCCAGAGGGTGTCTCGTCGGGGGGGGGGGGGGGAGGGGGTCGACAGCCCTCCCTCCACCACCACCCTCCCACCCCCCCCCCCCCCCCCCCCCCCCGTTTTCCAAATAGTGTCATACAAAAGAAATCCAGACAAAAACAGTGACTATCAGGCGAGCATAAATCCATAACAAAGAAAGAAACTCGCTTAAAAAGAACAATTACACGAAAGTTGTGTTTAAATTGTTTGATGGTTATTTGGTGGAAGTTGTGTTTTACTACTCGATGGTTCTTCTTTTCTTCCACGGTGTATTTCACAATTATCTCACGGGATCTGTAGGTGAGCCTAGTGTGTTCATGGGCCTATAGTCAAATATCCTCACTTGGCACTCCTTACCTGCAACTGTCACAATGTTTTTTTGGGGGGGTCAGGACTGACGGGGGATGGGTGTGTGTGTGTGTGTGTGGGGGGAATGGCCTAGGCCCCCCCCCCCCGGATCCACCACTGAAGGTGGTGCCAGAATAGCTTGGCGCCTAGAGGCGCGAAGCTATTCTGGCACTACCTTTTAACTATTTTAGTAAAACTTATTTCACACACTGGTGTATTGCGATTGATAATGGTTAAGACAACATGATTACCGCAGAAATCACCTCGACGAAAAGCGCCACCGGCAGCCAAAGGGCTAACTTAACATCGATGACGGCTACAATGCGACCAGATGCACCAGGAACTGCCTGGTTGTTCAGTTTCTTTTGCAAAGGTACCTTTGTTGACCGCTTCAGACTCTGAAAAAAAAAAAAAAAAAAAGCATAAGCACATGTATCGCAAATAAGGTGCTGGTTTTCGATTGTAGCCTCAACTGTTTGGTAGGTGAGTGGTTTTTGACTGTCTATTTCATCTTTATAAGAGAAAACAGAAAACAAATTTCAAACAGTAACCTTCGGATATAAGAAATCGCCAAGGGAACCACGATTTCTTGTTGGTATATCCGAAGCTTTGTCATAAGGAATTATTTTACATAACTCATGCAGCCCGCCGGCCGTATTTCCCACATTTTGGCAGGCGTCATCTAATGACTATGCACCAGCTGCAGGAGATGCATCGACCATGATAATTCAAGGGCAGTGCCAGATTAGCTTGGCGCCTGTCGGCGCCAAGCTAATCTGGCACTACCCTTGAATTATCATGGTCAACCCATCTCCTGCTGTAGTGCGTCATGGCTCAATGGGTTAAGAAGAGTTTAGTTGGGACCTTCCACTGAAAAAGTGCTGTCATATCAGTCTTTTCTTAATACGACCTTTTTATGAGTAAATTAGACTATAGTACGCTGTTTTCTACTTGAATACGGTATTACCTCATTCCGCCCGCGACACACCACAGCAAGATGTGGCACGATCATGATAGTTCACCTATATGCGCCAGGCTATTCTGCCACCACACTTGAACTATCTGGGTCGATCTGTCTCCTGAATTGTAATGCAGCCCGAGTCCTCAGAGGATAGCTCCAAAATGTTGGTATTTCGTAGCTCGGGGACCATGGATGCTCATGGAAAGTGAACCCACCCACGCCCAGCTGTCGAGACTGCAATGCAGGCCATCGAGATGCAGGTGATGCGAATAGCTTTGCGCATGCATTGAACGAGGCGACTTCCGCGTAGGAGCCAAATCTCTTATTCCGTGAACGTACGTTTTTTTTTTTTTGTTTTTTGGTCAATGCGTGTTGTTCACGGATCCATTGTGGTTAGAAGAGACATCTACAGGAGCCATTGTGGTTTGAAGAGACACGAATAATACACCCCGACTGAGCTAACACACGGACCAGATCTTGGTCACCAAGAGGCATAGATGCTAATGAGCCTCTGCGACTGCAGGGGCTCATGAGCATTCATGCCACTTGCACATCTTACCTCTTTTTTTACCCCGGCCGACTGCTGTATTCTGACAATCTGTTCTTCCGCCGGGATTTTCAGAACGTGGGTCTAAGTTCTTTTCTTTTCAACATGTGTTTGTAGAGAGGCTGTGGTCAGGCCAGGGGGGCATTCAGGCAAGCACGTCCCCGCCTGGTACTACAGTGTGTGATTCTTGTCAGTCTTTTTCACCCCGTCACGTATTCACGAGGAAAGTTCAACGCTTTTTAGCCGGTCGCGTGTGTTGGAACGGAGAGGTCCAAGGACACTTGCACTGACAGGCATAGGGTGATCTTTGCGAAATCGAAGACATCTATAGTTGGATTATAGCAACCGATAGCACACAATGTGCTATTAACTCATTGTGCCCGAGGTACGAAATACCCACATTTTGGAGTTATCCTCTGAGGGCTGCATTACAATTCAGGAGACAGATCGATCATGATAGTTCACTTTCAGGATTACATGCTCTTTTTAGGATTACATGTACTGGGAAGACTTCTGATGGGTGGGGTGGGGCGGGGCGCGTATTAACCTTTCAGAGAGCACAGATTTCTTGACTGAAATAAACTGAACTGTATTTTATGTATCTGTTGTTGAGATATTTTCAATGCAGACTACTCGGGCGATCGCGTAGGTGTATGAAACGCACTTGTCAAAAGTCTTCAGGAAACATAAGGGTGATGGCAGAATGGCTTGGCGCCTGTCAGATTTCGTAAGTTCGCTTGTCTTAGTCAAGAAAAGATATGTGTGTGTGTGTGTGTGTGTGTGTGTGTGTGTGTGTGTGTGTGTGTGTGTGTGTGTGTGTGTGTGTGTGTGTGACTATATATGTTTTCATGTCATTGAGTAACGCCAAAGGAATTACACCGAAAAGCGTTTAACTCCTTCCCTGCCATTCTGTGTTCCTGAAATCTTCGTTCATTCAACGACCAACAGTCAAGTAACATGGATACAGATGATTAGTCTCAGCAAGAGGCATAGATCTTCATGAGCCCCCGCAGTCGCGGGGGCTCATGATGATCTATGCCTCTTGCAGTTGGATCTTGTTCACGTTTTCTCTGCCGTGGAAACTTAATGGAAGTCGGACTGGACATACCTTTCAGCTAGTCTCACTGGACATACCTTTCAGCTAGTGTCAGTGGACATACCTTTCAGCTAGGCTCAGTATAGATACGTTGGCGCAATGGCGCTATACGTAGGCTTGGCTGCTGAGAAAAGATGACTGATGAAATGAATGCACTTCGAATCTAGCGGACAAACCTCCTTCACAGTTTGTCGGCCTTGGAGAAAAGAAAACAGGTATAACATAGGACAGAATTACCACACGCATATAATACAGCACGTAAATAAAATAGCGTGATAACACAATCACCAATACAAAACAGCTAGCAAGAAAACCATAGAATGTAATCACAGGCCCTCCGCCTATTCCATAACTCCAACAGAGAAGTAACATGGATACAGATTGGCCTCAGCAAGGGGCATAGATCCTCATGAGCCCCCGCAGTCGCGGGGGCTCATAAAGATCTATGTCTCTTGCAGCTGGTTCACGTTTTCTCGGCCCAAGTCCCTCGCCCACCCCCCCCCCCCTCCCCGCTCTCCCCCCCCCCCCATAATGTTATCATTTTTATGTATGTCAAATTCGCTTATAATGCTGACAAAACAGAAGTAATTCCTGTTGGTGCTCCCTCCCGGCTCCGACTGGTAAACAGTGCTTCTGTCAACATTGCTGGGAGCACGGGCTATTCCATTCAAAACATCAGTTAGGTATCTTGGTGTCAAGATAGACCAGACACTGTCCATGCACGAGCAGATCAGCAGTGTTTGTCGAGCCTCATTACTGGAGCTGAGAAGCTTTGAATCCATCCGGCCGTATCTTAGTGAATGCGCTTCGGCTAGACTAGTCACTGCGCTGGTAACTTCCCGCCCCGACTATTGTAATTCCCTCGGCTATTCAGGTCTGCCCATGAAACAGGTATGTCGCTTGCAAAGGGTTCAGAACAGCGTTGCACGGCTTGTTCTGAAGAAACGTAAACGCGACCATGTGACACCTATGCAAAGAACTCCACTGGCTGCCGGTGAAGTTTCGTTGCCAGTACAAGATGGCAACGCTGGCGTATCGGCCGTCGGCACTTTGGACGGGTCTCTCCCGGCTTAACGTTCTGCTGCTTAACCCAGCCTTCACGTTCTCTTGCGTCCTCCAGTGTGAAACTTTTGAAGGCTCCTACTATATAGTAACTTACTTACTTACTTACGCCTGTCACCCCTCCCGGGTATAGGCCGTCAACGAGAGACCTCCAGCGACTCCAGTCCTGTGATTCTCCTTCGATTATACTCCAGGTGGTTCCCAGTCTCTTGATGTCTGCTTGGAGGTCTCGACGCCAGGTGTTTCTCGGCCTGCCTCTTTTCCTCTTTCCCTGGGGGTTCCATGACAATGCCTGCCTAGTGGAAGCTGGCTTTCTCAGACTGTGACCAATCCATCCCCATCTTCTTCGCCCAATTTCATTTTCTGCTATTATCCGCTCTGTTATCTCCCAGAGTCTGACGTTGCTGATCTTCTCTGGCCAGCGGATTTTCAATATTCTTCTAAGGCAACTGTTTATGAAGATCTGTACTCTGTTGACTGTGGTTTTTGTCAATCTCCAAGTCTCTGCTCCATATAGGAGAACTGCTGTTACGTTGGAGTTGAAAATCCGGACGATGTGTTGTGACAGCTCTCTGGAACTCCACACTTTTTTCAACTGGAGAAAGGCTGCTCTGGCTTTACCGATTCGTGCTCTGACATCTGCATCAGTGCCGCCTTTTTTGTCTATGATTCTCCAGAGGTAGGTGAAGAACTCCACCTCCTCCAACGGGGTGCCAGCAAGCAAGACTGGTTCTTCCCTGGTTGCCTTCAGCCTCATTGTCTTTGTTTTCTGTTTGTGGATGGTGAGGCCCACTTGGGACGAGATGTCAGCAAGCCTCGTGGTCTTGTCCTGCATTTGTTGATATGTGTCGGACAGTAAAGCCAAGTCGTCTGCAAAATCGAGGTCGTGAAACTGTGTCCACAGTGTCCACTGTATTCCACTTCGTCTGTGCTCTGTGGTCCTCTTCATGACCCAGTCTATGGCCAGTAGGAAGAGGAACGGAGACAGCAAACACCCCTGCCTGACACCGGTTCTGACCTGAAGCTCCCTGGTGAACTGCCCTTCGTGGATCACGCGACGTGTCATGCCATAGTAGCTGCTCTTGATCAGGCGGACGAGCTTTGTGGGTACACCGTAGTGTCGTAGGAGTTTCCACAGAGTCTCTCGGTCCACGCTGTCAAATGCTTTCTCGTAATCCACAAAGTTGACGTACAGCGGGGAGCTTCACTCCAGAGACTGTTCCACGATGATGCGGAGAGTGGCGATCGGGTCTGTACATGATCGGTTTTTCCTGAATCCTGCTTCCTGGTCTCTCAGCTGGGGGTCAACGGAGCTCTTCATTCTCTCCAGGATGATCCTGTTGAAGACCTTTCCTGGTACAGACAGCAAGGTGATTCCTCTGTAGTTGGAACACTTGCTGAGGTCGCCTTTCTTGGGAAGCTTCCAGTCAGCCGGCATTACCTCCTCTTCCCAGATCTTTCCAAACAGTGGGTACAGCATCTCTACTGTTGTCTCTAGGTCTGCTTTCAGAGACTCCGCTGGGATGCCATCTGGCCCTGCTGCTTTGCCGTTCTTCAAAAATGCCACTGCTCTTCTGATCTCTTCCCGGCTGGGTCTGTCACAGCTGATGGGTAGGTCGGTTTCTGCTGGCTGGATGTCTGGGGGGTCGGGTGGGCTGGGTCTGTTCAGTAACTCTTCAAAATACTCGGCTCATCTGTCGAGCTGGTATGCTCTGTCTGCAATAGGCTTGCCTTCTTTGTCTTTTAATGGTCTTTCTGTATGGCCATATTTGCCCGACAATCTTCTGGTAATGTCGTAGAGCTTTTTCATGTTGCCGCTGCCTGCTACCTTTTCTGCCTCTGCTGCCAGGCTGTCTGTGTAGGCCCTCTTGTCTGCCCTGATACTCCTCTTCACCTCGCGGTTGGCTTCCGAGTATTCCTCCTGTGCCCTGGCTTTGGCTGCTCTCGTGCGACTGTTGTTGACAACTGCTTTCTTCTGCTTCCTCACTTCTATCTTCTTCAAGGCCTGTGCCGACAGCCAGTCCTTGTGATGGTGTTTCCTGAACCCTACAGTGTCTTTGCAGGTTGAGTTCAGCGCCTCTCTAACTGCCTTCCACAGCTGCTCTGTGGTGACCGCCTCCTCTTTATTTACTAGCTCCTGTAGCGCTTGAAACCGGTTGGACAGCACCAGTTTGAACTCTTCTCTCACTCCAGTCTCTCTCAGGAGGCCTACATTATAGCGCTGTCTTCTTGTTGTCTCTGTGCGGCTTTTCTTTCACTTGAGCTTTATTCTTAAGGTAAGCAGATGGTGGTCTGAGGCGACATCTGCTCCCGTCCTCATTCGAACATCTTGAAGGGATCTTCTAAATTTCTTGCTAATGCAGATATGGTCTATTTGGTTCTCTGTAGTATGGTCAGGTGAGACCCAAGTTGCTGTGTGTATTCTTCTGTGTGGGAAGATGCTGCTTCCAATGACGTCTGTTTAGAGCACAAAAAACTACAAACCTCTCCCCGTTCTCACTCATCTCCCCTAGTCCCTGTCTCCCCATCACCTCTTCGTATCCGGTGTTGTCCCCCCCCCCCCCTATTTTGGCATTAAAATCGCCCATGACGATGGTGATGTCTCGCTCCGCACATTTGTCCACAGCACTCTGGAGTCGGTCGTAGAACTCTTGTTTCTCTTCCTCGTCACTGTCATTAGTGGGCGCATAACACTGGATGACGTTCAGTTTGATCTTTTTCTTGGTTCTAAAGGCTGCTGTGATAATTCTTGGCCCAAGAGGTTCCCAGCCCATCAGCGCTCTCTGTGCCGCTGGTGACAGCATGAATGCTACTCCTTCTGTATGGGGGGCATTCCCCTCTTCATGACCTGAATACAGAATCATCTCCCCACTTAACAGCCTTTTCTGGCCAGACTGCGTCCATCTGGCTTCACTGATACCTAGCAGGGAAAGGTTGTACTTTTGCATTTCCGCTGCTATCTGGGCGGCCTTGCCGCTCTGGTACATGGTCTTGACATTCCATGTGCCCATGGTTGTGTCCCTGGATAGAGAGAGGCGGCTCGGTCCTGTGGCTTCCGAAGACTTCCGGTTTTCACCACAGGACGTCATAAATCTTCTGGTAGAACTAGAAGAACCTTCCTCCTCCAGGAAAGGAATTGCTGTTTGTCTTTTCGTCGGCGTTTTTGTAGCTATTTCCTTATTTGCAGGGTGGGGAAGCTACCCCCACGCCCAACCTCCTTGCTAGGAGGACCAGGGGTTTTCTGTCGGGGTCACCTTCCCTTAGACCATGTTGGTTCACGGCACCTTATTTCATTCGGTGCACCCCTCTCGCGAGGGACCCCCTATGCACCACCCAGGGGACGCGCCTCAACGCCATATGGTCCCAGGGCGAGGACTATATAGTAAACGTAACTTGAAAACTGTTGGGAAACGATCATTCAGCTTCATTGCACCTTCAGTTTGGAACTCGCTGCCTGCCAGTCTGCTAAATCTCCCTACTCTCTCTCAGTTTAAGGCTCAGTTGAAACTGAACTCACCTTTTCCAGCTTGCTTTTCCTCAGTCGTAGATCTGTGGTCCTGTTGTATTTATGTGTAATGTTTCATATCGTCTATGTCATGTTTGAATGTGTGTGTTAGCGCAATGAGTTTTTGCCACAAAAAGATTTTGCGCTATACAAGAACCATTCATTATTATTATTATTATTATTATTATTATTATTATTATTATTATTATTATTATTATTATTATTATTATTATTATTATTATTATTATTATTATTATTATTATTACAAGGTTTGGATATAACAAAAGTCGGATATAAATAATACAGCTTTTCTAGGGGTCCCGACAGCGCTATTTCAATACAAATTACTCCGCTTATAACAAACATCCGCCGTGAGATGGCCTTAGTTGCCTGCTCGGCGTTAAACCCAAATAACTAACATTATAACAAACATCATCGTATATAACAACAAGGACATTTGGGTTCCGAGGCGATTTGTTACGTCCTACGTTTGCTGTACTTAAGCCAACTAAATATAGGATTATTGGTTTTTCCCTTCCTTGTGATTTTCCCTCCTTACCTCTTACCTTATCCTGACTCGTAGGATGTGAGAATCAATGAAACTTTATTTTACAACGGTTAAGAGAGAGAGAGAGAGAGAGAGAGAGAGAGAGAGAGAGAGAGAGAGAGAGAGAGAGAGAGAGAGAGAGAGAGAGAGAGAGAGAGAGAGAGAGAGAGAGAGAGAGAGAGAGAGAGAGAGAGAGAGAGAGAGATAATGATTTTTTTTAAAAATTCAGGATAAAGCTGTTAGACAACTCAATGCCTGTCTTACAAGCTGTCCTGCAAACAAAACAGAACATAACAGGAAAAGAAACACAGCATGCAAATAATAATAATAATAAAAAGAAAACTTACGGAAAAAAATAGGTGAATTATTGAAAGGAGAAACAACAATTGCAATGGAGAATTTGTAACTGCCACCGATGCAAAAAGCAAGGGAAATAAATGAGTGCATAGCATTAATATCATACTCATCTAAGACAGTGTCATAGAATCAGCAGCATCAACAGCGTATAGCGACACCGACAAGACAATAAATATTCAGTTAGCAAATGTATGGAAAAAGAGAAAAATGTTTGACGTTTACGTGTTATCAGCAGTATTATATTTGTATGGCGAACTGTGAATCACGCTGATTGGAAGTGAGTGTGCAAAGCACGTTTAAAATTGGGTTTACCCGAAAATGATTTTATGTTTAAAGGCAATGAGTTGCAGACAGAACTTCCTGAAAATAGAAGGCTTGACTTGTAGATATCTATCCTGGGGCGGGGTAAATGAAGCAAGCCATTCCTCGTGTTAAGCTGATGCCTAGGGCTGAAGTTTAATAGCCTGCACAGATATTCGGGGGCTTGATAATGAAATATTTTGTGCACGAGGACGCATTTGTTAAATTTGAGTTGTTCTTTTAGTGGAAGCAGGCCAAGGGATTTTATTTTTTCGTCTGCGGAAGTAGCGTTTAGAATAATTATTTAACTGAATGACGATACAGTGTGAGTTGGTTTTTTTTAAAATATGAAGTTCTTTGCATTCGTCCCACAAAGAGGACGCATAGTCACAGTGGCTTTTAATGTGTGAGTGAAAGAACAATGTACATCACTTTGTACTAAGAATATATCTAAGTTTAGAGAGTAGAAACACATTCCTGGACAAGGTTTTGCACAAACTATCGACATGCGGCCACCAGTTGAGCTGGTCGTCAATTACAACTCCGTGTAGGCGGTGCTTGGATACTTGTTGGATAGGTTTATTGCCAAGTGACAGTTTCAGAGGGGCAAGAATTAGCTGATGCTTTTGGCGGGTTGTTATCAACATGCTTTTGGTTTTAGAAGTACTGGCTAACTTGCGATTTTGCGTACACCAATCTGACACTTCATCGAGACTTTGCTGGAGGATACTATTTAGCATTGTTTCACGTCTGTCTGATGTATGCAGCGTTGAATCGTCAGCAAAGAGTTCGCATTTTACCTCAGGATTTGAGATAGAAAGAGGCAGGTCATTGATGAATAAAGAAAATAAAAGAGGCCCTAGGATAGATCATTGGGGGACTCCGTGCCTTACTATACCTTCTGTCGAATATCTTCCGTTCGAGTAAACCTTCTGTCGGCGGTTACTTAGGTAGGAGGAGAAAAAAGATATGAGTTTATATACTGAAAGTTTCTTTAAAAGAATGTTGTGATCGACTAAATCAAATGCTTTGGTTAGGTCCAGAAAAACCGCACCATTTAATTTGTTTATTGATGAGAGGAAAGAGTCGACGATGTGAACGAGTGTAGTATGACATGCGTGTTTAGGTCTAAAACCGGACCGAAGAGATATAAGTAGACGTTGATTCTCCAAGAAATGGAGTAGATGCTTGTGAACGTGTCTTTCTATTGGCTTCAATAACATTGATAACACTGAAATAGGACGGAAATCGTTTGGACTCTTGGGATCTTTATATTTGGAAATGGGGACAACTTTAGCATCTTTCATGGCATCTGGAAAAAAATACCTTGCTTGATAGAAAGGTTGAATGTCAAGGTTTCAGCCCATTGCCGGGACAATTTCAGTACCATGAGAGAGAGAGAGAGAGAGACAGAGAGAGAGAGAGAGAGAGAGAGAGAGAGAGAGAGAGAGAGAGAGAGAAGAGAGAGAGAGAGAGAGAGAGAGAGAGAGAGAGAGAGAGAGAGAGAGAGAGAGAGAGAGAGAGAGAGAGAGAGAGAGAGAGAGAGAGAGAGAGAGAGAGAGAGAGAGAGAGAAACGTCATTAAACATCCTAGACATTTTTACATAGACGACCGTGGGCGGTTAAATCGCCTCAGAAACCCGGATGACATTCTTTATCAGTCAGTGCTGAAAGAAATAGGTTTCTATCTGTAAAGTCTGTAAATACTAAATAATAATTATACAAAAAAATAAACAACAACTCCAAAAAATACAACAATATAAAACGACATAATAATAATAATAATAATAATAATAATAATAATAATAATAATAATAATAATAATAATAATAATAATAATAAATTATATCTACAGGGGAGTAGAAGACACGCCTTAACTCATTCTGCCCGCGACACACAACAGCAAGATATGGCTCGACCATGATAGTCCAAGGGTGGTGGCAGAATAGCTTGGCGCCTGTAGGCGCCAAGCTATTCTGCCACCACCCTTGAACTATCATGGTCGATCTGTCTCCTGAATTGTAATGCAGTCCTCAAAGGGTAACTACAGAATGTGGGCATTTAGTACCTCGGGCACAATGAGTTAACCCCTGGACCGCTACTGACGATACCCCGCGTAGTTACGCCGCGTCTTTTCCGCCGAGCGGTATCGTCTGTAGCAGTCGTGGCGAAAATCGGACTCAAATATACTGATGATCCTACCAGAGTAGAGACCTAGCGTTTCAAACAGTCCAACGACCCGCCGCGTCTTTTCCGCCGAGCGGTATCGTCTGTAGCAGTCGTGGTGAAAATCAGACTCAAATATACTGATGATCCTACCAGAGTAGAGACCTAGCGTTTCAAACAGTCCAACGACCAGTGCGTAATCACCGGATGAGCAAAATGTCTTAGGTGTCAATGTAGGTCAAAATTGCACGACGAAAACAGTGGATTAAACATGGCAACGATATCACATGTTAGTCCGGGCTTTTGTTCCGCTGTTTTCCTCGAAACACGTGCAACTTTGGCCTACTTCTGACTAATAATAATAATAATACCGTTATTATATAGGCGCTTTTTCTCAATTTTGGGGAAATCGACTCAAAGCGCCGCGTCTGAAACCCAACACACACACTCACGAAACAGACACGGATTTACGCCATTTAAGACAAACACAGTACAAGACAAACGAAGGGCCAGTCAGCTACTGAAGTTACAGAGATTTTTGATCGCTTGTATTTGAAATTTGTAAAGTGGCCTGAGACCGGTACCAAAGTGAGGGGGGGTTGGGGGGGGGGGGGTGGAAGAACCGGAGTACCCGGAGAAAGAACCCCCGACGGTCCGCCCGAATTAACGGTGACACTTACCAGAGGAGAAAAGTCCAACGCCGGAACCCGGTATCGAATCGCGCACCTTTGGCATTGGTGGCAGGCGCCTTAACCACTGCGCCACGGACCGCCCGACTATCTGAAATCGTCCATTCAAACCATACATACACACATTATAAGTTATTGGTAGCAGGGATTTGCTACACTGACGGACCCTTGTACACCTGAGGGAGGTCAATGGTTCCTTTGACCTCCCGAAGGCCTACGAGGGTCCGTGCAGCAAGCCCCTGCTACCGATAACGTATTTGTTTTCATCCCTCCACTATTTTCGTAAAAGAAATCAGGAACAAAATTTTCGACCTGGACCACACCAGATATGACTGACTTCAAAGGAATATACATTTATACATAACAGACTTATGACATAATTTAAAATCTTTCATGACGTTGTTGTCTCCAGTTGCGTGTCCTGTTGTTTCGAACAACACTAAGTAGCTTTGTACTGTAGTTGGTTAATTCGGGGTTTAACGTCCACGGCACCGACTGATAATAGACGGCCCTGTGACGGCGGGTTATGGGGGACAAGGAAATCTATTGCCTATGGAGTACGACCTGAACACTGATCAATTCAGGCGCACCGCAACTGTGCCACTTTGATTACCAGGACCTTTCAACGGACATGATATAGAACAAGCCCGTCTTTTTTTCCCTGGATTGCGAATCCCGCTACCGGGGCCGGGACGGGACTCAAACCCACGACCCGGCCATTCCCTTTACTCTCTTGCTCCGACGCTTAACCGCCTGAGCTATTTCGGACTCTTTTGTACTGTAGAACGTTTTGGTGATCTTTTATAGAACAAAACTGGCATCCAAGATGCGTCACTGAGATGCGTCAGAAAGAGAGCTACAAAAAGTCCGCCATTAGTCGTTACAAGGGTTTTTGTAGCTCGGTCATATGGTACGGTTTGCGCTAAAGTAACTGGTCGTGTGACGTAGGGATGAAAACAATCAGTTTTACCTCAGTATTCGATAACAATGGAAACAGTGAACCAACTAACCAGAAAAGGACATTATCATTTCGTGTTTGGTCCTGACCGCTCAGTCTCCCTTGCCCATGTACGTCATTCATTGTATAAAATAGTCACTTATTAGTCTCCTTCCATCTGCATGAGACATAGATTTTCATGAGCCCATGCGGCCGAATGGGCTCATGAAAATCTGTGCCTCTTGCTAAAAGACATCAGTCTGGTTTATATCACCAGAATGAGGAAGTTATCTGGGTTTTAGTTGCGACTTAGTGTAGAGATACTTAAAACTTGACGACATAAGGTAAAACACAACTGAAAGGTTGATTCATTGAAATCTCCCACACATTTAGTACTCATCGATTCGCTGTCTGTAGCGGGTTTTGTCGCGATAATTCCTGGGTATTATGAACCTCTGGCTGTCTGTAGCGGGTTTTGTCGCGATAATTCCTGCAGGAATCATCGCGACAAAACCTGCTACCGGCAGCCAGAGGTTCATAATACCCTAAGAAAACATTACGCTTAGGAACAATGGGAATACTTGACTGTAAAAGCTGTTTAAAACGTAGACTTTCTGACGTCACTGAGAAAAATAATTTAACTCATTCTACCCCAGACACCCCACAGCAAGATAAGGATCGACCATGATAGTTCAAGGGTGATGCCCAGAATAGCTTGGCGCCTATGGGCGCCAAGCTATTCTGGCATCACCCTTGAACTATCATGGTCGATCTGTGTCCTGCACTGCATTGAAGTCTTCAGAGGACGACGTCAAAATTTTGGGATTTCGGTGTTGGGGTAGAATGAGTTAAAGAGCACGTAGCGCAATTATATATAAATTGGTTGCTCGTGGATTGAGTGACCGACTGAAGAATTGAACGCACTTGTCAAAAGTATGCAGGAAACATAACCCAGTGGGCAATAAGTCTTAAGGCCGTACCACAACTGAGGTCGACGTCGGCCCAAGGACTTGTTATTCACTGGTAAGACGGCGCGCGCATCCTGTGTACATGACTTCCGGCCCGGTATTCCTTCCCGGGCCGTCATCCGTCTGTCGCATCCTGTCGGATGTGCCGGCCGCCTTGCGTAAGAACAAAGCACACACACACACACACACACACACACACACACACACACACACACACACACACACACACACACACACACACACACACACACACACACACACACACACACACACACACACACACACACACACACACACACACACACACACACACACACACAAACGTAGGTTTGTCAAATAAATTTATTTACTTATTTATTTCAATTTACCAATCCATCCATCTAGTGCAGCCGCACGTTCAGTCACTTACACTCTATTCAATCCGCCATCTATCCATCCATCCATCCATCTATCCCGGCATCCATCCACCCACCCACCCACCCATCCATCCATCCATCCATTGGACGCCAAGTTATCTTTGCTGCTGCGGACACAGCTCCGCTGGGCGGGGCATGTCTCCAGGATGGAGGATCATCGCCTACCAAAGATCACCCTGTTCGGCGAGCTTGCTACTGGACACCGTGACAGAGGGGCACCAAAGAAGAGATACAAAGACTGTCTCAAGAAGTCACTTAGTGCCTGCCAAATCGACCACCACCAGTGGTCTTCGCTTGCTGCGGACCGTGACACCTGGCGCTCCACCATTTACAAGGCAGCTGTCTCCTTTGAGGACTCTCACAGAGCTAGCCTTAAGGACAAGCGGCTCAGGAGAAAAAACAGAGATGCCGCAGCTCAGAACCCTGGCCATACCTTCCCCTGCAGCCACTGCGGTCGAACCTGCCTGTCTCGGATTGGCCTCCGCAGCCACGAACAAGCCTGCAGACGTCGTGGGCAACTCCTATAAAATCTTCGTTCGCGAAGTCAAGCCAAGACCAAGACCTTGAACTGTCATAGTCGATCCCTTTCCTGCTGCAGTGTGTTAAGGCAGCCTGGTCTAACACAATAACGATTAACTCATTCGAGGCGTGCTGCATTCCAAATGCACCGCGTCTCGAATGAATGTGTTAATTAATTGCCGTAAACACCCACAGTTCCTTCTGAGAAATATAATGTCAAAGCGCAGTTGTGACATTAAATGTCGGGTCGGCACGCAAACAGGGCTTGAGAAAGGACGCATGACGATATCACGTCGCTGCAGCATCCTTTCAACATTTCACAATCTCCGTATCGGGTTCCGCCCAGTCGTCGTTCAGTTAACCCCCTTGCGCATGCAACCACCGTTACTGTAAACAGTACCGGTGGCGGCATGCACAAGGGGGTTAACAAGTTGTTGATCATGATCTACTTCCTCATATGCTTATGCAGAGAAAGCAGAGACTGATGTATCATCAAGATTCAAATTTCGAGTGCTTTATTTTAATTAACCGACAATAAGAACTATAATAGCAATAATCAGCGCTAACATTGGCAACTAGTTGTGAGCATTACACATTTTTGGACCCCCTTCCCCCAAAACAACAACAACAAGCAAACAAAAAACAACAACCCACCCCCAAGAAACAAACAAACAAAAAGACACCCCAACAACAACCCAAAGACAAAACAAAACAAAACAAACAAAACCAACCAACCAACCAACCAACCAACCAACCAACCAACCAACCAACCAACCAACCAACCAACCAAACAAACAAACAAAACAAAACAACAGCAAACGAACCAATAAACCAACAAACCATCGAACGAACAAACGATCGAACGAACGAACGAACGAACGAACGAACAAACCAACAAACAAAAAACAAACAAACAAACAAACAAACAAACAGTTAATGTACCATTAATAAATACAGTTTATAGTCATTAACTACAAGCTCTTGACGATAACGTTTGAGGAGGACACACACAATTGTGGATATACATTTTTGTTTGCCTGAGAGGTGAATCAGACCATAAATGACTTACTCGAAGCCACACACCTTTCGTACCTGCATAATTATAGATTTCAGATATAACACATCGCAAGGGGAGCCATTTTTGCTTGTTTATTATGAACGAAGCAATTTACTGAGAAAGAACGCTGTCTGGACCTCTACACAAATGTTGTTAACTCTGACTTTCGTTATATCCGACCTTGTTATAGGCGAGAGACCCATGACAATCTAGGCCTCTTTCAGACGGAGGGGTCGGGGCGGAGGGAGTGCCACTCCCAATGTCTCAAGCTATACGGGGACACGCGCACCGGCGAAGTACGGTGTACTCTGCGTCCAATATCACATACGAAGAGAAACTTCGAATATTTTGGTAAATGAACATTGAAAACCTTTTCGATACTCTCCAGTATTTTATATTAAATTGCACTGCACGAGACCAATGGGTTGACAGCCAGTGATTGTAATTTAGAAGAAACTATCAAGTAGAAAACAAGTTAAAAAAAACCCAAAACAACAACAACAAACAAACAAACATTGAAAAGCGCCTAGAGCTCCGTCAGAAGGTTAGGAGCTGTATAAATAACCATTCAGTATTATTATTAAGTAAGTCGGAAAAAGTGCTGTCAGCGGAGAGCATTGTGCATTATTGACCAAAGATCTTAGATCTAGTTTGGTCAAAGCACACAAAAAGATAGGAAAAGGGGTGCGCTAAGTATGCGACTGCAGGAGAGAGAGAGAGAGAGAGAGAGAGAGAGAGAGAGAGAGAGAGAGAGAGAGAGAGAGAGAGAGAGAGAGAGAGAGAGAGAGAGAGAGAGAGAGAGAGAGAGAGAGAGAGAGAGAGAGAGAGAGAGAGAGAGAGAGAGAGAGAACGAACGAACGAACGAATGAAACTTTATTTTCCAAGGATTGAGATATTAGGCGCGCAGGCCTTTCTTACAATCTGTCCTTGCTATGCTACTTAAAAAAAAGGAACACCAACCAAAACAACAAAAACTAACTAATAATAAAGGACACACACACGCATACACACACGCACACATACATACATATACATGTACTCGTGCACATGCGCACTTTTGTACATCCACATACACACGTACGTGCGCACATAATTATCTAACATATAAGTAGGTATGATATTTTGTGTACTATCAGAAACAAGTTAGAAAACAGAACAAACAATTTGTAGTCTAGATGGAAAAAAAAAAACATTTAAAAACATGAAGCGTATTATGTCGAGAAAAAAAGAAGAAGAAAGGATCAGCATAACGTTGTCTTAGAAAGGTAATCATGTACTCTACTTTTAAACAGAGAGAGGGACGTGGTTTGTTGAATATTGGGAGGAAGTGAATTCCATAAAAGAGCACCTGAATAAGACAGGCTAGATTTGAACAGGTCTATACGGGGCCTTTTTATAGAGAGACTGTTCCTGGAGGTGCTGTATTTTTTTTCAGTTGGCGAAAAGAGCCTAGATAAGTAAGTGGAGCTTTCTCGTTAAGAATTTTGTGCATCAGTACACATTTGTTTAGTGCGAGGTGCTTAACCAGAGGGAGAAGTCCGATGGCCTGCAGCTTGGCATCAGTGGATAAAGACGGATCAGGGAGGATAAGCTTAGCAGCGCGCTTGTGTAATGAGTTTATCTTCTTGAAGTGATTTTCACTGCAGCCATCCCATATTGTTGAGGCATAATCAATGTGTGGTTTAATGTAGGCATTAAAAAATAGTTTGCGCGTCTCAAGGTCAATGATCGTTTTAAGTTTGGAAAGTAAAAACAACTTTTTGGACAACTGTTTTCTCATATAGTATAGGTGGTTATGCCAGCTTAGATCATCATCTATTATTACTCCAAGCAGGCGGTGTTGACTGACCTGCTCAATTGGGATGGAGTCCAAAGAAAGGTTGAGTGATGGAGGTTTGAGCTGATGTTTCTGGCGGGTTGTGATAAGCATGCGTTTTGTTTTTGTGGGATTTACAAGCATGCGATTTTCATTACACCACCGAGAGACTTCATGAAGACTCTCTTGAAGATTACTTGCAATTTCAGGCACAGTTTTACCAGCGGAATGTAATGTTGAGTCGTCGGCAAACATGTCACACTCAGCCGCAGTACACGTTACATGTAACGGTAGATCGTTAACGAAGATACAGAACAATAGTGGGCCTAAAATAGACCCCTGGGGCACTCCATACTCCACAAATTGTTCAGAAGAACATTTTCCATTGACGTAGACTGTTTGTGTTCTTTTTGTAAGATAGGAGTTCAGAAACGAAAGAGCCGAGGGGCTCTTTTTGTTTAAGTAGGTGGCAAGCTTTTTCAATAAGATGGTATGATCGATAAGATCAAACGCTTTTCTTAGATCCAAGAAGACAGCACCAGCCATTTTATTATCATTTATGCTGTTGACCCACGAATTCACTATTCGTGCGAGTGCAGTGTGGCATGAATGCTTGGGACGAAAACCTGACTGGTAATAATATAATAGGGACCTTTTTTCAAGAAATTCCAGAAGATGTTTGTGAACATGCTTTTCCAGAGGCTTCGAGAGAACTGCTAGAAGGGAAATTGGGCGAAAGTTATTAATTTCAGAAGAATCGTTTGCTTTAGGAACAGGCACTATTTTTGATTTTTTGAAAGCTATTGGGAAGACATTTTTTTTGTATACATAGGTTATAAATATATGTTAGAGGTTCCACTATGTATGGTTGCGACAGGTCAAGGATATATCTATTAATATCATCACTGCCCGAAGATGTCTTCTTTTTTAGGATGGAAATGTATTTGCCTACCTCGTGTACAGCAATATCAGGGAGAGAGAGAGAGAGAGAGAGAGAGAGAGAGAGAGAGAGAGAGAGAGAGAGAGAGAGAGGAGAGAGAGAGAGAGAGAGAGAGAGAGAGAGAGAGAGAGAGAGAGAGAGGAGAGAGAGAGAGAGAGAGAGAGAGAGAGAGAGAGAGAGAGAGAGAGAGAGTGGGTGGGGGGTGGGGGTGTGGGGTGGGGTGGGGTGGGGTCAAAAATGCATTGCTTCCAGACACTTACGTTGCGCACCCCTCTTTTCTATCCTTTTCTTGTGCTTTTACCAAACTATATCTTCTTCTAAACCACACTGCAACAAAGCGGTCAATACTAAGTCAGTAACTACCAATACAGTTATCTTTGAATATAACAGACTCGCACATGACACAATATTGCGATATTATATCCCAAGTTTGTTATGAACCTAGTATTCGATGCAAAGCATTTTGTCGGGGCTTCTAAAAGGACTCATACTATCTGCTGTTTGCAGTTGTAAGCGAATCTCACTATGTTATTGGTACAGGGGCGGTGAATATGTTTCTTTAACCCTTTGGGTGTCGGTAGCAAATTTAGTCGCGATGATTCCTACAGGAATCATCGCGACTAAATTCGCTACCGACACCCAAAGAGTTAACGAATTAAGCGAAAGACGCCAGCTCAATGGACACAGAAAAACTACATGTCGCACGTCTTTCGTTGTGGCTTCTGGTCTGTGTTGTGTACCGTGAAGGTCCTCTACTGGCAGTATCTTCGGCTGTCAATACTGACCTTTCGACATGAAGACTGGCTGATTAACGGCCATGAAGCATGCATCTATAAAGCAGTCGGTAGCTTTTCGAGTCCCAACACAGTTCAAAAACTGATTACATCAGACGTTGACCCGACGACGACGACGATGACAACTATGTTAATGAATTAGGTTTTAGTGCTGAAAGCGCTTGAGGAGGGCTTTGAAAGGAAGAAACTAAAAGAAACCATAAAAAGCAACCCCTCCCCCTAAAAAAAAAAATAAAAAAATAAAATAAAATACAAAAAGCAACACCACAAAAAACAAGCAACAATAACAAAACAAACAAAAATAACAAGAACAACAACAAACAAACAACAAACAACCACCAAAAGCAACAAGACCATCAACAACAACAAAAAACAAACAACAACAAAACAAAACAAAGAAAACAACAACAACAACAACAACAACAAGAAGAACAAGAACAACAACAACCCAATACCATACAGAAGGAGGAAGAAAAGAATGTTTGTTGCTGAGGACAGTTACAGGAGTAACCTAAAGTAGGTGCTGAGAATTTCCCAACAACGAAAAAAAAAAAAAAAACCACGCTTATAAGTGACAAGTACAACCCAATATATTGTGTGGAAACTTCAACAGGACAACAGTTCAATTACTCTCTTACCCCCCCCCCCCACTCCGCTACTCCCCTCCCCTCCTCTCCCCCAAATCCTTAGGTATGATGTTTTTCGCACCACTTGGACACATGTATCGAGTTCGTTGGGATATTGACCTTGACCGTTCTCTAAGTGGGAGGCCCTAACTATGTATATATATATATATATATATATATATATATATATATATATATATATATATATATTATATATATATATATATATATTATATATATATATATATATATATATATATATATATATATGCTTGCATGCATATATAGCTTAGACGATCCGTGCACTTACAATTCCTCGGAATGGTATCTTTAACTTGCACGGATGGGTGGGTGCTGTAATCGGATAGAAAATGGCATTTGCAAAGGTCACTTAACTTTAACGGGTATAATAGGCACTGAGTCAGCTCGATTTTATTTTGTGTGTGCTAGCCTGTGATTTTTAACCTGACGGTCGGATACCGTAAGGTCCAGAATCACAGACCAGCAAAAAAGGAGCCGTAATGGTCCAAACTCACGAAGCAGCACACAGAGGTCGTTAGGTGCAATGATGGTGACAGACCATGGCCAGCCTGCCAATGTTTGTTTTTTCTGCAAAGATGTGCACAAGTCATAGACTGTCATGAGGTCCTGCAGCATCTTTCTGGCGTAGTTAAGTGTCATTTATAATTATCTTCTACGTTGAGCTTGTCACTTTGGTATCACCTATTCAGCCCTCTCGGCGCCAAGCTTATCTGGCACAACCCTTGAATTATCATTGTCGATCCATCTCATGCAACTGGTGCATAGTTATTAGATGACGCCTCCAAAATTTGGGAAATACGACCGTCGGGCTGAATGAGTCAGACAACGACTGTCAGTCTGAGCACTAACAGAGTGTAGTAGTGGTCACTCGATCATCCCGACCGTACTGAGAAGAAAAGGAGACACTGACACACATAAACAAAATTCATCGTTTGAAAGTGCCGTCAGTCGCCGTTTGCATTGGTCAGCTACTTTCACGATTGGTGAGTAGTGGAGTAAATTACCGATTATGAACTGATTCGAGACGTGCCGCATCCAGATACGCGGCGTAACACGTCTCGAGTGTGCTTAATGATCTAAATGGCAAAGATTGTTTGGTCTGTGTCAAACAAGAACGATAACAAGGACGACGACGACAACGCCGACAACAATTTCAGCAACAACAATCTGATTGCTTGATTTCTGTCTGTCTTCGCACTCTCTCTCTCTCTCTCTCTCTCTCTCTCTCTCTTGTATTTGAAGTTATGTAACTTCATGTAATCAGTGTTGTGTTTGTCCGTCTGTAGATGTAGCAACGGCAGATTTGAAAAATGGCATTGCCTCTGGCATTGCCGTTAATATCTTTGTAAAATAAAGATTCATTGATTCATTGAATCTCTCTCTCACGGCTCTCTCTCTCTCTCTCTCCTCTCTCTCTCTCTCTCTCTCTCTCTCTCTCTCTCTCTCTCTCTCTCTCTCTCTCTCTCTCTCTCTCTCTTGACATCGAAGTAACATATCTGCAATACATCACTGAGGCCGCTTCTGCGGCTGCAAGCCATTCCCAATTCAGAGTCACTTCATTTTTGGCGGCGGGAGCATAAGACCTCTCAGCCATGATAACGGCACATAAACATGCCTGTTTGGCCGCAGGGCATTAGATACTCCACCCCCCCCCCCCACACACACACACACGCACGCACGCACGCATGCACGCACATACACACACACTGTGATAACGTAGCTAAAGAGTAGTGACTGATAAGCTTCGCGCGGCCAGGAAGGGCGCCAAGCTTTTCAGGCACTGACTCCGTTAGCGTTAAACTAATAATCTTTCATGACTAACACACAAGCACACACACACACACACACACACACACACACACACACACACACACACACACACACACACACACACACACACGCACGCACACTGGCTATAGTATTCAGAGTGCATGTGTCATCTGAATTCACTGACTGAAGAGGGACCAGAAGACCGCAAATTTCTAATTTCACAAAATAAATTGACGAAACAAGAACTTCAGTGTCGAACACAGAACATGCACTCTAGATCTTCCTCTACTAGATATTTTGCCACATACTCAGGTGCCAGATGATAATATCTGGCACTCGCTGACCTTCCTTGAAAGAGGACCGATTCTTTTTGGCAATTAGACTGCAACCAATTCTCCTCTATTCCAGGATATCAGCCATAAACTATATAATTATACTACGTCAGCTTTCTAATCTTCAAATAGTTTGGAACCTTCTTATGAAAGTACAGCGGCAGCGGCCGCAAAGATAGTTCATGTGCAAGAGGCATAGATTCTCATGAGCCCCCGCACTGCGGGAGCGCATGAGAACTGATCTATGCTTCTTGCAACAACAACAACAAATAAATATAAAAAGGCTCTTTTTTTTTCTCCAGTGCCGGCTGGCCTCGATTACGTCCAGAGACTACGGAAATCACTTTTAGCCTGGTTTATCTTGCCGATTGGTGGCACCACACATCAGCCACGTGACGGGACGATCGCGTGCGCATGACCGTGGGTGAGACTGTTGGCCTTGGCAGTGACCTTCCGGCTATGTCAATATGTGAAGGAGGCCCTACGTAACGCGCGCACTAGGCATTTTTTCTTCCGTTCAGTAACGGAGTCTGCCCCGTAGGCGATTCCTTCTGCCGGCAAGAGGCACAGAGTCTAATGAGTCCTAGCTGCCGCATACGCAGGGGTTCATTAGACTCTGGGCCTCTTGCCGACGCCAATTTATAGCCGGTTCTAAATCGAGGGAGTCATTGAAGTATACGTGTGAGAGAGAGAATGAGCCTGTTGGCCTATCTGGAGTGGAGCCAAGAGATGACGTCGATACTGAGTAGAACTGCAGGCCGTTGCACACGTGAATTTGTTCCGGCCGATCAGAATTCAACCAAAGGCTCTAGAGTTGCTGAATCGGATTTAGCCTGCAGCTGGTCGCAGCCAATTTTGTCAGAGAAAACCGGCAACAACACTGAACTGCTGTTTTCTGTGTTAGATTGCATAGAAGGAAGAGGTCGGGGTGGCATGATGGCCCGGGTTAAAATCTAGGTGTGTGTGTGTGTGTGTGTGTGTGTGTGTGTGTGTGTGTGTGTGTGTGTATGTGTGTGTGTGTGTGTAGGGGGGGAATAGGTTAACCCATTTAGCCCTGACGCACTACAGCAGATGGGTCGACCATGATAATTCAAGGCCTGTCGGCGCCAAGCAAATCTGGCTTTAGCTTGAACTACTATGGTCGATCCATCTCCAGCAACTGGTGCAGAGCCATTAGATGACGCCTCCAAAATTTGGGAAATTCGGCCGTCGGGCTGAATGAGTTAAGATGATCACAAGGTATTTATGTGGGGGTTAGTGGCCAGGTGAGTGTCACCGTGTACGGGGGGGGGGGGGGAGTGGGGGTGGGGGGGTGGGGGGTGGGGGTGCTTGGTGGGGTGGAGGGGGGATGAGCGGGTGAGAGGTGGTCGAGAGGATAGCAATTGGATCGTTAGGAATCTAATAGTGCTTGAGTGGTCTGTTATATTTCTAACCCTTTATTTAAAAACGGCGTACACAACTTAAGGCCCCGCCACACATGCCCGATTTTGAGGCCGATTCTTGAGCAGTTTCGAATCGGAGTGTGATCGGACCGGACTGCAAAAACGTGTGCACTGCCACACATTCCCCGACTTTATTTAGCCGACCGGTTTGAATCGAAGATCAAGGTCGTACATGTTCAGCGAAATGGCTGCTAGTTTGGACAGTGATGATGATGTGCTTGCATTATCAGCAGTTTTGCATTATATTCGGGAAGACTGAGGCGGGCGAAACATCGGCAACGAAGGTGGTTGACTGATCTTCCACCATTTGCAAACTGAAACGACGTGCTTTGCGAGACGCGCTCTGATTGGTTGAAGCTTTCAATCGGGGCCGATTCGGATCGGAAAAATAGAGCAGTTTCTAAACACCCGATTCCCAGCCGATTGCCATCGGATTTGATATATGACGTCATCCGGCGATCGCAATCGGATCGGAATCGGCTTTAAAATCGGCCGGGGGCACAACCGGCAAGTGTGGCGGGGCCTTTAGGGTCAAGTGAAAGTTCTGAAATGCCGAGAGAGAGAGAGAGAGAGAGAGAGAGAGAGAGAGAGAGAGAGAGAGAGAGAGAGAGAGAGAGAGAGAGAGAGAGAGAGAGAGAGAGTAATGATATTTATAGCGCACTTCACATTGCAAAATATACCGGTAGCGTTCAGTTCCTCACCTATCTAGTGCATCCTCTTGTATGAGACGCAGTTTCTAACATGATGCGCTTTTGGGGATATGACTGAAAATGCGTATGTACTGATGAATAGGATCGGCAAGAGGCAAAGAACCTCAAGAGCCCCCGCAGATGCAGGGGCTCATGAGGTTCTTTGCCTCTTGCAGTTGGGTGGTGTTCGCATTTTTCCGCCCGCAGATAAGGTGTTAAGACTGTGTTGGGTGCTTTTATCAACTGTATAAATGAATGTGCTGGTCAGTCACAATCTTGGACCTTACGTTTTAAGGCAGTAATGGCCAAAGTCATTTGTGATAACTAAACCTGACCCAAACAAATACAGATATACAATAAATTGTATCCCCAACCATTCAAACGCGACGTACCACCTGCTAGAACAGTTTTGCTTTTATTATGTTATGGAAAGTCTGTGTTCGTATTCATTAATTTATTACAGCAACCTAAACCCCGGATATATCCAATCGTCTTGGGACCCAAATGTTTTCGCTGTTATATCCGTTATATACAAGTTGGTCACTCTGATGCATTGTTCATGTATCCACCCAAATTATATAAAGAAAGAACAACTTTGTCATAAACGAAGGAAATTGTATGGAAAAAGTGGTGTCGGGACCAATGACAACGTTTTGTTCTATCCAACGTTAGTTACTTACATTCCAACCTTGTTAAGCGCGATGTATACTGTACATTATTGTGGTTTATCTGCCCTGCAACATGTAATTAATGCTATTAACCCGTTCTGTCCCAGGTAAGAAATACCCACATTCTGGAGTCAGTCGTCCTCTGTGGACTGCATTACAATTAAGGAGACATGTCAACCATGACAGTTCAAGGGTGGTGCCAGAATAGCTTGGCGCCTCTGGGCGCCAAGCTATCTTGGCACCACCCTTGAACTATCAGGGTCGATCCATATCTTACTGCTGTGTGTCGGGACCGAATGAGTTAACGCGGCTTTATGCATGTAATATTATGTCGTTGAGTGGAAGTTTGAAGTATGTCTGCGTGTTTCAAGTAGTATATGAAGAGCATGTAAGTGCCGGATGGGAGTGACTGCGTGAGTGAATGAATGAATGATAGATTGTGTAATTCAGTGTAAGATCTGTGAATGAGAAGACGAGAAGGAAAAACAAAAATCATTGTAATTTCTGACGCAGAGGGCTAGTATAATATTCTGTATTCTGGCGTTTCTTACACACACACACACACACACACACACACACACACACACACACACACACACACACACACACACACACACACACACACAGACACACACACACACACACACACACACTACACACATATATATATATATATATATATATATATATATATATATATATATATATATATATATATATATATATATATATATATATATATATATATATATATATATATATATATATATATATATATATATATATATATTCTTTACTTTTAACAAAGGCCGTCGCCCAAAGCCAAAAATGCACTCAATCAGAATAGCTCAAGGGACGTAATTCGATTAGAATTTTACATTAATTTTAAAGAATTTATATAGTATTATATATTATATATATTTAAAATAATTATATATATATATATATTAACTCATTCAACTGCGACACGACACGGCAAGACATGGATCGAGCGTGATAGTTCAAGGGTTGTGCCAGAATAGCTTGGCGCCCATAGGCGCCAAGCTATTCTGGTACAACCCTTGAACTATCACGCTCGATCTGTTTCCAGAAGTGTAATACAGTCTTCAGGGGCAACTTCAAAATTTGCGGATTTTGGTCCTGGAGCAGAATGTGTCAATATGTGATGAATGATTGTTAAGGGTAGTGATTTTTCTACCTGTGGATATGACAGGTATATCAATAAAAAAAAAAAAAAAAAAATATCGAAGTGTGGGCGTCAGGGGAAGGGGCAAAGGTTTAAACACACAAGCCCCGTTGTATTTGCCCAGGGTGGAGAGTACACCGGCAGGGCAGCGACCTTTCTGTCACAAACGTTCAACTCCGCCTGACGCAGGTCTAAATCGACACACGTCACGTCTGCAAGAGGTATAAGTTCTCATGAGCCCCTGCGTCCCCAGGGGCTCACGAAAATCTATGCCTCTTGAAGCAAAAAAAGAGCAGGTTGGTGGCGACCTTTCTTGTCACAAAGTTCAACTCCAAATGACGTTTCTCTGGATGAATAAGCGTATGTTCATATCTAAAGTGATCCCTTCTCGTCTGTTAGGAAGCAATAGGATCTTGTGAACCCCCTGCTTCCGCAAGGAGCTCATGAGCGTCTATGTCTCCTGCAGGAGCGAAGGTATAGGTAGAGGGGATGTTCGAGACAAACCTGTGCAAACTTTGACTTGGAAACAGAACTGGCTGCTAGCCATGTGTACACACACTAGACGTGAGGTCATGACTGAATGCAAAAAGGTTCTTAGGTGGGACAAGAAGGAAGAGGTGGGGGGGGGGGGGGGGGGTAGGGGGGGGGGCGGTGGGGGGGGGGGGAGTTGGAGGAAGGGGGAGGGGATGGAGGGGATTTGGGTTGGGAGTGTGACAGTAACATGCGGCCGTGCAAAGACAATTAGTTCCGGCACAAGAAACGCAAACAGAGTACAGACCTTCATGAACAGTTGCCTTAGAAGAATTTTGAAAATCCACTGGCCAGAGAAGATCAGCAACGTCAGACACTGGGAGAGAACAGAGCAGATAACAGCAGAGAATGAAATTGGGCGAAGAAGATGGGGATGGATCGGTCACAGTCTGAGAAAGCCAGCTTCCAGTATCACTAGGCAGGCATTGTCATGGAACCCCCAGGGAAAGAGGAAAAGAGGTAGGCCGAGAAACTCCTGGCGTCGAGACCTCCAAGCAGACATCAAGAGACTGGGAACCACCTGGAGTAGAATCGAAGGAGAAGCACAGGACAGGAGTCGCTGGAGGTCTCTCGTCGACGGCCTATACCCGGGTAGGGGTGACAGGCGTAAGTAAGTAAGTACAAGAAACGCAAAAGACTTAACTCATTCGCGGCCAGCCTCCTCCGGATGCGCGGCCGCATAAGCCTCGCATCCGGATGCGGCTGGCCGCGAATAAGTCACCTTTGTTGAAAAGCGAGATTTTCAATGTGCTACAATGACAATATCGCTTTTCACTAAAATGAACTTACTGTCTTGTAACCTTCCTATATATTCATCTACACACACATAAAGCAGTCAATGAGACAAAAAGTCGTTTGCCGCTAAAAAGATGATTTAGTCAAAGTTTCTGCACCCAACACGATCGGAACTTTTTCTTAACCCCACCTGGGTTCGAACTCCATACTTTACGGACGCGAGTCCATTGGCTCTCCCACCTTAGCTATCCAGGTCCACAGAGGTCACTATCAACAGACAGACAAACACTCCTAAAACACGTACAAAAACACAGACAAACATACGAACAAACCTACAGCCAAACACACAGCCAAACACAGAAGCATTCATTTAAAGTGAGACCGCAGTGGAGAATATGTAACTACTGACAAAACAGACAGACAGAAAGACAGACGTATAGACGCCGAGACGGACGGAGGGACGGCCAGACATAGACAATAATATGCCAACGGGCAGGCATGTGATAATAATGGACTAGTCAGTCATCCATCATATCTGCACTACTGGCTGAACACACCACGTGCGTTATAAAAGCTATCTAATCCCGTCACTGCCGAGAAAAAAGTGAACATTATCCAACCGCAAGAGGCATTGACCCTCATGAGCCCCCGCATTTGCGGGGGCTCATGAGGATCTATGCCTCCTTTCTGACACCACTTTGTAGTCACATCCCTTTGATGATTGGGACTCTTTGACGCTGTATCCGGTTAACTCATTCAGCCCGACGGCCGTATTTCCAAATTTTTATGGCGTCATCTAATGACTATGCACCAGTTGCAAGAGATGGATCGACCATGATAATTCAAGGGTAGTGCCAGATTAGCTTGGCGCCGACAGGCGCCAAGCTAATCTGGCACTACCCTTGAATTATCATAGGTTAAGCAAAGGTTTCAGAAGCCTAATTTCGTCCACTGGCAGTGAATTGGTTAACTGGTAAGACATGTACGTTTTCTAATCCTAAAGGTGTGCGTTTGTGATTTTGTATAAGGCCCAAAATCGCAGACCAACACGCGAATCCTGACAGCGATTGCTCAATCGTACACTGTGTTTGATAGATCTGTACGTCATTGATCATGGTCACACACACGCACAAACGGCGTGAGAGTGACCTTGTGGTATTTTAGCCCCAGAGTCGTAAGGTCAAAAATGATAGACCAGCCCACACACGCACACTCGTAACACCGTTTGCGCAATTTTACATTCTGCCTTTTTTAATAGACAGAAGTATTTTTTTGCGCTGTGTCATGTGTTGCACTGTTTATGCTTTGTCATGTGTTGTACAGGCTGACAGAAAATGTCCCCGTGAGGAATTAGTAAATTATTATTGTATTGTATTGTATTTTATTGTATTGTATTTTATTGTATTGTATTTTATTGTATTGTATTTTTATTGGATTGTATTGTATTGCATCGACACTTTCACTGTATTGTATTGCATTGTGTTGTGTTGCGTTGCGTTGCGTTGTATTGTATTGTATTGTATGGTATCGTATCCTTTTGATACTTGCAGTGTGTTGTGTTGTGTTGTGTTGTGTTGTCTTGTGTTGTGTTGTGTTGTGTTGTATTGTCGTGTATTGTCTTGTCTTGTCTTGTCCTATCTTGTCCGCTTGTCTTGTCTTGGAAGATCATGGAGACATACACGGCGACAGTGACCACACGTCATTTTCGAGTAACCCCTTCGCCGCCGGCGCACAGAAATCGCCAAACTGCAAGAGACATAGATCCTCATGAGCCCCCACAATTGCGGTGGCTCATGAGGATCTATGCCTCTTGCTGGCACCAGTTTGTGTCCTTGTCCCTTACTACTGCTGGGGTTATTTAGCGCTGAATCAGACAAGTATTCTGCGATCAATGGCAGTGAAAGGACCCATTCAGCCCTGACGCACTACAACAGGAGATGGGTCGACCATGATAATTCAAGGGTAGTGCCAGGTAAGCTTGGCGCCTGTCGGCGCCAAGCTAATCTGGCACTGCCCTTGAATTATCATGGTCGATCCACCTCCTGCAACTGGTGCATAGTTATTAGATGACGCCTCCAGAATTTAGGAAATACGGCCGTCGGGCTGAATGAGTTGAGATAATTGTAGTGCCTCCTTTGTTTGAGTCCGTCTAGTTCTGTATCAATTGCTTTTGCCTGTAAAAAGGCCGTCATCGATCTGTCGGTTATAAATGTCAACAGAAACTGTCATGAATGCAGTTTCGCACCTCGCCTATGTAATTATAAATCCTTTCATTTCTACAGATGAATGTTGTAAGAGAGAGAGAGAGAGAGAGAGAGAGAGAGAGAGAGAGAGAGAGAGAGAGAGAGAGAGAGAGAGAGAGAGAGAGAGAGAGAGAGAGAGAGAGAGAGAGAGAGAGAGAGATGATGATGATGATGATGATGAAATTTTATTTATCAACGGTAAAAAGTTTGGACAGAAACAAATCGTCATTTTACAAACTTTCCGTTGCTAACATCTACAACATAAAATAGGTTAAGAGAGAGAGAGAGAGAGAGAGAGAGAGAGAGAGAGAGAGAGAGAGAGAGAGAGAGAGAGAGAGAGAGAGAGAGAGAGAGAGAGAGAGAGAAGACCATTAGAAGAATTCATTCAACACTGTCCAGGAGAAGACATCTTCAAGAACAGAAATGAACAGAGCGTTGAAATGCAAGGAGATGGATCGTGGTACAGTAATTTTATGAAATATGCCTGTCGAACTATGGGTTGGGTTATGTTAATAAAAAAAAAAAAAAAAAAAAAAAAAAAACGAAAACAAAACAACAACAACAAAAAAAACAACCTACCAATCAACCAATCAAAGACAGAAAGAAAGCAAGAAGAAAACAAACAAATAACATAACAGTCAGTCAGCAAACCAACCAACCAACCAACCAACCAACAAAACCACAGAGTGGCAGACAGGCAGACTATCTGTGATAGGCAAATGGTTGTACATGTAGTTAAACACTGAACAAAAAGAAGAAATTTTCTACAACGGTAGAATTGCAGGAGGTGGATAGACAGACCGAGACAGCTCAAGGGTAGTGCTTGATTATCTTGGCGCCTCACCAGGCGCCAAGATAATCAGGCACTGCCCTTGATCGAGAGGCCACTACCGCTGTCAAACCACTCCCCCCTGTTGGCGGTGGAAGTCTGACCGGTCAATTCTTATTGCTTCCAGCACGTGTCATTTATTTGATGAACTGTGAATAGCAACCTGTCTTCGTGACTTTTCGTCCAGTCGGTGCGGAGCGCACGTTCTGTATTCGATCCGAAGCGCGGTTGGAAAATGACTGAGCCGGAGATAAGGATAAATATACGCGTGCTGGTCTGTGATTTTGGACCTTACGGCCATAAGGTCCAAAATCACAGGCCAGCACAGGTACAATGTTTGCGAAATTAAACAAACATCTCGTGATACGCGACATGCTATTTCAGATCAGCCAACCTAGTTCTGTACAAATATGTACACACACATATGACGAAATAGTAGAAAGGTTCCAAAGTTTAATGACATGAAAATGCAACACTTGACGTTACTGTATTCTGCGGCAGAATGGAGGGTGGTAATTGATAGTGGTGGGGTTGAAAAAGAAGGAAGGGTGGGAGTGGAGGATGGGAGAACCCCATTAAAACAGGTGGATGAATATGAATTAATTACAAACTAAGAGAGGTTATGTGCGGGGCTTGAGTTCACAGAACAGATCAGACAGACTGACAGACTGCGGACAAGCAGACAGACAGAGAATTAGGCAGACGGATAAACATACAGACAGGCAGACAAGCCAGCACGTGAGTAGACCAGCAGACGCCGAGAAACACTGACAAGAGTGGCAGACACTGAGTGATAGGCAGAGAGGCGGACACACAGCATTACAGATACGCTGAGAGGAAAGTACGAAGACACTAAGACAAAGAGAGAAAGAGAGTAACAGCCTAGTGATAAATAAGTGAAAATGGTTATAACTATATAGTGTATACGCGGTATAAGTGAAGATACAGTCAACCCGTACTATCCGTGAACTAAAATATACGAAACGCTTTTGGTCAGGCAGGGAGCCGCAGAAGCTTTTTTCTCGCACCCACACTTGCCGGAATTCAGGGCGATTTTCTTCTCTGTCCGTTGAGTCAGATTGAAGAGAAACGGCAAGCAGGCAAACACATACTACAAGGCAGACCGACAGAGAAACTTGAAAAACCGGAGACAGACAAGCAAGCTGTCAAGCTACAGAAGGACAGAAAGACGCACAGACATAACATACATCCAGCGCATCGAATCGAGGGAGATAACCAATGTGCCACCCAGGCAGACCATTACCCCATTTACTATCGAAAACCCAACTGCAAGAGACATAGATCCTCATGAGCCCCCGCGACTGCTGTGTCCTTCATGTTCCGGCCTTGGACGCTCGTGGATTTTGGTCGTTTAAATGATGAACAAACATTTCAGAAACCAAAATGTTACGTACAGTGGCAGGGAAGGGATTAAAAGCTCGGAGACGGACGTAGTGGGCAGACAGACAAACAGGCTGGCAGAAACTGATATTTACAAACAAAAACCTTTAGTGACCTGGATGAACAAACACAAACTTTACATAATTTTATGCATGAGCACGGCAAAAGCATCAGCATGACTGCATTTCGGACTCGGCTGTACCATGCTAGTATAGGCCAATCAGTTCGTAACTAATCGGCAATTATGAAGCGAGGTCAGGTTTCGTCATCATAATTTCCATGCCCTAGTTAACCGGTTCAATGCTATTCTTTCTCTCAGAATACTTGTGATCCCAGAATAATAACAAGAACTTGTATTAAATGTATTCAGCGGCTGTGGCGTCTGTACTCGAGCGGAGGGGGATGACAAGTGTCAGTTTTGTTCTTGTAAGGATTATGTGATAATAGTTTTCTTTATACATGTAATGTATGTCAATATTAGCATAGATGTCTGTATTAGTATAGTTGTCAGTATTAGCGCAGCTGTCAGTATTAGTATAGTTCTTAATTCTGCGTGCATGGGTGCCGGTGTACCTGGAGCTGGGTGTATGTGTGTGCGAATGTCTGTCTCTATCAATTTTTTTTTTACTTCACTTGATACTACCATACACTCCCGTCCAAGCTGGAATTGTCCCTTCGTGGGATAAATACGTGTTTTTTTTATTTGACTGAATTGTAAATTTAACTCATTCTACCCCAGACACACCACAGGAAGATAAGGATCGACCATAATAGTTCAATGGTGATGCCAGAATAGCTTGGCGCCTATGGGCGCCAAGCTATTCTGGCATCACCCTTGAACTATCATGGTCGATCTGTGTCCTGCACTGCAATGCAGTCTTCAGAGGACAACGGCAAAATTTGGGGATTTCGGTGTTGGGGTAGAATGAGTTAAATTAACGCCAAAAACTTCAGCTGTCCAAGGAACATGAACGCAAAGTAGGGTCAGCAAGAGGCTGGTGCGGGGTCTTGGGGTTCTATGCCTCTTGCAGTTGGGTGGTTTCACTTTTTCTCGGTACTGAAGGGGTTAGAGGAGTTTATTCATGCGCTGTAACACGCTGTAACAATCCTATCAGACAAAGGGCCAGGGAAAGCAAAACGTTTCGTGATAATACGGAGTAAATTAAGAATCATTTTAATATATTATGAATAAGTAACTGTTAGACATTCACATATTGCAGGCCTATAAATGATCAGATGCGAAAATCAACAAGTTTGTAGCGTCTTAATCTGTCTATAAGGAGTAAAGAAAAGAAGGCCCCGCACCCCCCCCCCCCCTCCCCAATAAAAAAAAAAGAAAAAAAAAAGAAAAAAGGAAAGACAAAAAACAAAAAACAAACAAACAAATGAGCAAACAGACACACAGACAGACAGACAGACAGACAGACAGACAAACAAACAAACAAACAAAACAATTTAAACAAAACAAACAAATACGAAAAAACAACAACCACAAAACAAAGAACAAACTTAAAAAATAAAGCAAAACAAAACAAAAACAACAAACCAACGAACAATTAAACAAACAACCAAACCAAACAAACCAACCAACCAACAAACAACCCACCCCCCCCCCCCACCCCCAACCCCTCCACAAAAAACAACAAAAACAAAAACAAAAGCAAAAACAAAACCGCAGCACAGCACGCATTGTATCAAGCACATTAATCCCAACTACATATCGCATGCTAACTGCGTCATTTTTGTCATGCATATGGTGCAGATGTATTGCCTTTCATTGACCTTAATCTGACCCCCTTCCTGCCTTTTAGACTTTCCTTGTTATCCGTTTTCACAAGCCGCGAATAATAGTCACACACAACAGAGGCGTCCTTATAACTCATTTAGTCCCGAAATACCACCCCAAGATAATTGATTGACCATGATAGTTCAAGGATGGTGCCAGAATAGCTTGGCGCCGCATTCTGGCACCATCCTTGAACTATGAGCACCAAACTCTTCTGGCACCATCATTGAACTATCATGGTAGATTAGTCTTATGGACTACAATGCAGTCTTTAGATAACAATTTAAAAATGTAAAAAAATGGACGTATGAGTGACAAAGAAAATCTTTCATTTGACGACATCTAAACTTTATATTAAATAAAAGATTAAGTATTCTTGAGAGCCGTATTATTTAAAAAAAAAAAAAAAAAGACATACGAGACCATTTACAAAGGATATATTGCAAACTATTAACTCTTTATTGCTTTGAAAAAATTGCGAAAGTATCAAATATCGGATCGTCTAGGCGCCGGAGCCACAGATCTGGCGGCGGTCTTTTGACACAGAGCCGTCCCCACACAGTGCCGCAATGACGTATCATTCCTAAAATAATATCTCCATTTGTCGCTGTGCATCTGATCCCTCGTTAACCCTTTGGTGAGTGCAGGCACCGGTACTGTTCACAGTACCGGTGGCTGCTAGCACGAGAAGGTCAGTCGTGCCCATCTGTCACATCTAAATACAGCTGCGTGATTCTTTAGTTACTGGCGCTGAAAATAACTAAAACAGCGTGGTGCGACGTCCTTATATAACCCCCTCCCTCATACTTTGCAGCTGATGCCACCCTTTGTGCAAGAGGCATAGATCCTCATAAGTCCCCGCATTTTGCGGGGGCTTATGAGGATGTATGTCTCTTGCAAGCAACTGCAGGGACCATGAGAATTTATCATGCGTCTTGCGAAAGGGCTTTGGTCTTTGAGTATAACAGCATGGTGAGTATCTGGCAGCAGTGGGCAGATGTTCACATCTGCACGGGACATAGACGACCCCGGTCTCCACGAGTCCCCTGCTGCCTTGCAGGTTAGGTTTTGGATAACCAAAGGCTAGGGTGCTGACACGGTACCTGATTGGGTGTATGAACTTCCTTGATGGAGTCACCACCCAGGGCGAAAGAGTCCCATGAGGGTCTCATCGGCCACGTGTCCAGGACCAAGGCGAACCACAAGTTATGTGGAGTTTCGGTTGTGGTTAACAGCCTGGAGAGGGATGGGCTCCGCCAGGTTCTTTTGCCCAAGACACACCACATACAATGACAACCTTACCTCAATCAATACCGGGTCGGTCGTCGCTCGGAACAAGGACCGCGCCTTCTGTCTTGCGCCAGGGCAGAGGTGTTAAGTGTACTACTGGTGCACCAACAAAACTCCGTGCCAGAAACAACATCGGCATGGCACCTGGAACGTCAGAACATTAAGAACGCCTGGAAAAGTAGAGGAACTGACGCACGAAATGAACAGATACCACTGGACCATCCTAGGGCTGTGTGAAGTACGATGGAAGAACCTTGGGGAAAAAACAACCCAGCAAAACCACAAACTGTATTACAGTGGCAGATAAGACAAACACAAACAGGGTGTCGGATTTCTCGTCCACAAAGACACCGTGAACACTGTCATGAGTTGTCGGCCAGTCTCCAGTGGGCTTATCACCATGCGCTTGAGGGCAACCCCATTTAATATCACCATTGTACAAGTTTACGCCCCAACAACAGACTATGGCGATGAGGAAATAGAAGACTTCTATGACCAACTGCAAAAAGTCTTAGACCAGACCCTCAAGAAAGACATTCTTGTGGTGCAGGGAGACTGGAATGCCAAAATAGGAGAGGATGCTGTTAAGAACTGGAAAGGCACATGCGGACGATACTGCAATGCAGAGACCAACGACAGAAGCTTAAGGCTCCTGGAATTTGCCAGCTCAAATGATCTAAAGCTGATGAACACGTTTGGCCCACACAAAGCATCCAGAAGGTGGACATGGCACAGCCCGAACGGAGAGCACCATAACCAAACTGACTATATCATGGTGAAGAGACGCTTCCAAAACAGTGTGAACATTTCCAAGACAAGAAGCTTTCCAGGAGCAGACAAATGAAGCGACCATGACTTAGTGATGATGACCTTCCGACTCCGCCTAAAGAAGGTCAACAAGCAGGGCCCCACCAGAATCAAGTTTGACCTCGAGAAGCTGAAAGACCCAGAGGTAGCGGAAGCCTTCCAGGCAAAGATAGGCGGAAAATTCGCGCCACTGCTACTTCTAGGTGCAGAAGACACGGATATGGACACACTGATCGACACATTTAACACTGCTGTAACCCAAACAGCCAGCGAGATCCTTGGCAAACACCGACAAGCAAAGAAACCTTGGGTTACAGCTGACATCTTTGCTTATGTGACAAGCGACGAGAATTAAAGAAAGAAATCAGAGGTAGAAGGAGCTAAACAATACAGGGAAATTAACCAGGATATCAAGAAAAGCATGAAAAAGACAAAGAATAAGTGGATTGAAGATCAGTGTAAACACGTAGAAGAAAAACTGAACAAAAATAATAGCAAATAAGCATACCAGCTGGTGAAAGACCTGACCAGTGTAAAACAAGGACGCTCCTCGATCATTCAAAATAGTGAAGAGAGCTGTCTTACAAAAGACCAAGACATACTGAAGAGATGGACAGAGTACTGCTCAGATTTGTACAACCACCGAGCTACAGGGAACCCAGGCATACTTGTCAACCCACCCGTGACCAACAACGGCAACTATCCCATCCTCCGAGAAGAAGTAGAGGCTGCAATGAAGTCGCTGAATAAAAGGGAAGTCAGCAGGAGCAGACAACATCCCTGCAGAGCTAGTCCAAGAAGGGGGAGAAGACACGATAAGCGCCTTACTAACAATCTGCAATAAGATCTGGCAGTCAGGTGATTGGACCACACCATGGACTCATTCACTTATAATAACTCTCCCCCAAAAAGGCAACTTACATCAATGCCAGAATTATCGCACGATCAGTCTTATATGCCACCCAAGCAAAGTCATGTTAAAGATCCTACTGAACAGGCTGAAGCCACAGGCAGAGGAAATCATAGCTGAGGAACAGGCAGGCTTCAGACCATGGCGCAGCACAACTGAGCAGATCTTCAATCTGAGAGTTCTATGTGAGAGGTACCTCCAGCACCAGCAAGACCTCTATCATGTATTTGTGGATTTTAAGAAAGCATTTGACAGGGTGTGGCATGCAGCCCTTTGGTCCACCATGAAGCTATACAACATCAATGCCAACCTGATCAAAGTCATAGCAAACCTTTACAACAAGGCCACTAGCGTAGTCTGCTTCAACGGCAAAATAGGAAACTGGTTTAGGACTACAGTCGGAATCAGACAAGGCTGCTTGCTCTCACCTTCTCTTTTCAACATCTTCCTGGAAAGAATCATGACAGACGCTCTGAAAGATCATGAAGGAACTGTCAGTATTGGAGGCAGAACAATTACGAACTTGCGCTTCGCGGACGACATTGATGGCCTTGCAGGAACAGAGAGGGAGCTAGCTCAGCTGGTGGAAAAGCTGGACAGTACAACCCATTGCGTATGGGATGGAAATCAGTGCAGAGAAGACCAAACTGATGACAAATAACATCAGTGGCATTGGCACTAACATCATGATTGGAAGCCCAAAACTAGAAACAGTTAATAAATTCAAATACTTAGGAGCCATTGTGACAGATGAGGAATCAAAACCATAAATACTGTCCAGGATTGCGCAGACGACAACAGCACTGACAAGATTGAAGACCATATGGAAGGACAGAAACATCACGCTCTGCTCCAAGATCAGACTGATGCGCTCCTTAGTCATCTCAGTGTTCTTGTATGCCTGTGAGTCATGGACCCTCAGAGCAGACCTTGAAAGGAGGATACAAGCCACTGAAATGAGATGTTTTCGAAGGCTGCTTGGCATTTCATACAGAGATCACATCACGAACGAGGAAGTGGGAAGCATAATCAGGCAAGCCATCGGGCCTATAAAGACCTATTAGCCATTATGAAAAAAAAACAACAAACCGCAAACTGAAGTGGTATGGGCATGTCACGCGTTCAGCAGGGCTTGCCAAAACAATCTGCAAGGCACTGTGCAAGGAGGACGAAGGAGAGGAAGACAGAGGAAAAGATGGGAGGACAATATCTCAGAGTGGACAGGACTGAGGCTGGGCGATACGCTAAGAATGGCAGAGAATAGACAGGAATAGAGGGAGCTGGTTGCCCAGTCATCAGTGGTGCCCCAATGGTCGGCAAGACTACGGGATATAGATAGATAGATAGAGTATCTGGGCCCGATAAAGCTCAGTGCAAGGGATACCTAAATAGGAATCAGTCAGCATGGTGTGGCATCAATCCTCATAATGCCCCCCTTCCGGCCTCTCTCTCTCTCTCCCACCCCCCTCCCCCCCACTATACACCCCCGCCTCTCAACCCCCCCCCCCTCTAACATCCTCTCTCAATGAGCTGCCATCACCCTTCTGCAAAAGAGGCACAGATCCTCATAAGAGAATCTCTGTCTCTATTATTCACCTGCAGTAATTCACGACGCTCTATGCTTCTTGCAGAAGGGCCGCCAAATACGGTAAACTTCGCAAGGGGACCTAACACTTTTGTGTTATTATATCCGAAGTTTGTTATAAGCGAAGTAAATTAGAGATGGTGTCGTCGGTACCACTGAGAAAAAAAGTGTTTTAATATGTCCGACTTTTGTTATATCCGACTTCGTCATGCGCGAAATGGACTGCAAAATAGATCTCGCACTCCCAAACCTGTCACTCATACTCACATGTCGTTCAGACAAATAATTCACACCTATCGCAGGATAAGATCTTACGAGAAGGGATTCTGAGTTGAAAAAAAGGAAGAAAAGAAACACATTCGGGACAAGTCTAACATATAATTATTGCTTGATAGGCTTATAACCCCACCTAATACGATTATTTTTAACCCTTCCTACAGAAATCATCGCGACTAAAACCGCTACCGACACCCAAAGGGTTAGTCAGATTATTCTTTTCCAGCATCAAAAGAAGAAATAAGAAGCACCACAGGCACCACCTATATATAATTTTATAGAAAATTAATCTTTTTAGCAATCACTTCGGTGGCCCAGCAGGGCGCAAGAGACTTGTCTACAAAAGATCCTTGACATCTTCGGACCTGCGACTTAAAATAGAAACGTCCTCCTTTCCACCGTCTGTGAAAAGACCAAAGTGGCTTTTTACCCCGAGAAAAGTCTTGAAAGTCTAGCTCTCAAGGGTGCTTCGGCTCTTGCAGAGATGATTCTATTTGAGTTAATACGTGCCCTTTTTTTGCATCGTCTGTCTCTTCGCCGGTAAAGTCTCCAAAAAGAGACACAACAAAAATCCTATACGCATTAAATCAAGAAGAATGTCAAGCTTTATACTTTTTTTTTTTCGACAGCAATAAAGGTCCTGGTTGATTTAATGTTTCCGTTTCTTTTTTTCTACTTGAAAGAAAAGGGGTGGTGGGTTGTGGAGGGGGTGGGGGTGGGGGGGGGGGGGGGCGAGGCTATTGTCACGACATCATGCTTCATTAATTACGAGTCGCGAACAATTACGATTTGAAAATGCATGATTATATTTTGACCTCATTCATGCGCCCCGCATCAATAGCTGCAGAAGTGTCGTTTAGCGTTGCCGCCGGCAAAGCTATACGACACTTTCGCTGCTGTTGATGCGGGGCGCCTTGACTGAGCTAGTAACAAACTTTTCACACGAAACATAGTTTAGAAAGATGCCCCCCCCCCCCCCCCCCCACCTACCCCTACACTTTGGAACCGGTTTCAGGCCACTTTATAAATTTCAAATACACGCGATTAAAAATCTCTGTAACTTCAGTAGCTGAGCTGACCCTTCATCTGTCTTGTACTGTGTTTGTCTTCAGAGTAAATTCGTGTCTGTCACGTGAGTGTGCCTGTTGGGTTTCAGTTCGCGGCGCTTTGAGTCGATTCACCCAAAAATTGAGAAAAAGCGCCTCTACCGTTATTATTATTATTATTATTATTATTATTATTATTATTATTATTATTATTATTATACCCTGTCGGAATCGAGTCTCGAAATGTGCGGGCCTGCGACGAAGGCTTTAGGCGTAAAGTTCAAAATTACAGATGAACACAACAAATCTGAAATCGTAACTCACTCAGCCCGAAGCACGTATTTCCCAAATTTTTGTGGCGTCATCTAACGACTATGCACCTGTTGCCGCAGGAGATAGGTCGACCATGATAATTCAAGGGCAGTGCCAGATTAGTTTGGCGCCGAAAGGCGCCAAGCTAATCTGGCATTACCCTTGAATTATCATGGTCGACCCATCTCCTGCTGTAGTGCGTCAAGGCTGAATGAGTTAATTATTACGTACATGTATATCCGATCACCCGTAGCACCAACCACCCCCCCCTCCCGCCCCCACTCCCTCCTCAACCCTAATCCTCCCGCCTCCCCTCTACGCCCCCTCTCTCTCCCCCCCCCTCTCCCGCGGGTACCCCATGTAGCAACCTGAGAGATGGACGCTACCTAGGGTGTTGGCTGACATTTATTGACAAAAGTGAACCCCAAGCCCTTTCCTGAAAAAAAAATCAGTTATTATTCTGCCCATCCTTTTTTAAAGTTTCACAAGGAATTTAATTTTCGTTCTGGTTTTTTTTTGGGGGGGATAGGGGTGGGGGTGGGGAGCGCGGGGGGGTGGGGGGGGGGAGAGGGGAAGGGGGGGGGGGGGGATAATGCGATAACGACATCGCAGGCTATTTCAGAATATGGAAGTCTTTGACAGTCTGATGCCTCATCCAAACTGAGGCCCTCATTCGAGGAACAGATAGATCCGATCTCGTCAGTTCTGCAAGAGGGTTAGATTGACATGAGCCCCTTGGGCTCATGTGAACCTATGCCTCTTGCAGCTGGGGTGGTTTCGCACTGGCACTGACAAGAAGATTTGGAAATATTAGTAAAATTAAATCGGCAAGTTTCCCCCGAAAATAGCTGGGCACCTTGTGAGAGCTTGCTGTGTAGGTACCCTTATCGGGTATATTTTCAGTGTGACTCGGCTGCGAACACAATCTGTTAATCTGTAAGTGGTAGACCATCCCCAAGGCGTTCCTCCCACAGCCTGAGGTAGAAAAAAAAAAAGAAAAAAAGAAGCGTTTCACGATGCGTATACCAATGGACAGTATTTATTGTTGCTAGACATTGAAAAACAATACTTTTCCACATTTCCTCCCACTGCAAATTCCACGCTGCAAAATCCTCAAGACCTGTATGCAATTTCTATCCCCCCCCCCCCCACCCTCATGTTACTGGCGTTAATTTAAAAAAAATGTTTTTAGAGAAAAAATACGAAAGATGAAACAAGCACGTTTACACAACACAATTTATAAATTATGTGTTTCTTTCTTCGTTGGGATTTTGTTTATATTTTACAGACTTAGCAGTCGCTTTATGGTCTGGATTTCGTGTTTATCGCGAAGATTTCTTTTCCCGAGGACTTAAACGTCTCAACACTGCTTTAAAACTGTACACAGACTTCTGGTCTCATTGAAACGAATACGTCCACGTAGTCTATTTCTGTCTGCATTTCTCAATATTTAAAAAAAACAAAACAAACGTGTTTAACTCATTCGCGGCCGGCCGCATCCGGATGCGCGGCATAAGCCGCGCATCCGGAAGCGGCAGCCGCGAATGAGTTAAACCTGAAAATGTAATAAATTGTGATGAACTAGCGCGTGTCTTTCTTTACTGTGACTGTTTTTGTTGTAAACAACAGAAGCCGCCGATTTTTCGTGTCTCTTTTTTCAATCACAAGGTTTTTCGCGTCTGACGGACATTACACGCTCTGATTGTTGGCATCGTTATCCTCCTGGTGTTTCTCTTAGTGGGAAACGCTCTGTGCCACTGATATAAGATTGCGAGGAGCCGTGCAACTAAAAATACAGGAAAGTACCTTTTCCACACTCAGCCACTGATACGGCGGAAATGCCACAATCTGACAGCCATCTTGTGAAGATAATTGTGACACGGCAGTTAGGAGACAGATCGATCATGATAGTTCCAGAATAACTTGGCGCCTATAGGCGCCAATTCTGCCACCACCCTGGAACTATTATGAACCATCAACATAATGTTACAGTGCATTAAGGATAAAATGGGTCAGACGCTGATGGGGCAACAACATCCAGATGACATTTACAATTACAATTCACTTTATTGTCCATGAGATGGAAAATTTTCTTCGGCTTCGGCATTACCTCAGCCCGACGCACGTATTTCCCAAATTTTGGAGGCGTCATCTAACGGCTATGCACCTGTTGCAGGAGCTGGATCGACCATGATAATTATCATGGTCGACCGATCTCCTGCTGTAGTGCGTCAGGGCTGAATGGGTTAAAACACGCATAAGAACATAATTATGAGAATAATAAACATAAGTGCAAATATGACAACTTTGTACATGCTCACACGCGCACACGCTCGAACACAACTAAAGACACACGCACGCAAACACTTTCATCCATGGACAATTATGTCACATACCCACTGCCTTTCTGCATCAAATTAACATGGCTGGACATTCTGCCCTCTGAAAACAAAAGACTGTAAGACCATTTGTTTTGGTGAAAAGCATGATTTTCACTGTATTACAATGAAAACCTTGCTTTTCACAAAAATGGACTTGCTGTATTTTCCATTCACAGGGCCGCATTAAATTAACCCATTTAGCCCTGACGCACTACAGCAGGAGATGGGTCGACCATGATAATTCAAGGCTAGTGCCAGATTAGTTTGGCGCCTGTCGGCGCCAAGCTAATCTGGCACTGCCCTTGAATTATCATGGTCAATCCATCTGCTGCAACTGGTGCATAGTCGTTAGATGACGCCTCCAAAATTTGGGAAATACGTGCTCCGGGCTGAATTAGTTAATCATCCAGATCGCTTTTACAAAATCTAAAATAGACATCGTACAGTGCGAGCGTTCAGCGTACGGGGTTTTTAGCTAGGCTTTGATCGGTCTAATGGTCACGGTATACATTTAAATTGGGAAGGTCAGGCAGTAAGAGGCTCCGTGTTTTTAAAAATAATTTTTGCCTTGTTTGAAAATTTGCAGTTGGGCTGACTGTTGGAATTTGCTGGAAATTTGTGGTTAGCTGAGAGGAGACATGTTTGGTGCTTT